>CM054132.1:92603622-92623208 GCA_028751855.1 Ambrosia trifida
GATCGGTTCGTCGAGTTAAAATGCTTAAGACTTGGGTTAATACCCACGAGTCTAGATAGTTGGATAAACTATCATTTTCCGGATAATAGGCTAGGTTTATATGTGATAGACTTTTAAGGTGTCCTTTGTTGTAATAGGGCACGAGGAAGCCGGTCGAGGCTTGGACTTTATTTGCTAGCTTAGCATGGAAATTAAGGTGAGTTCATGACCCCACTTTTTACTGTTTTATACATGTTTTCGGGGTGGAAGACATGCTTCTTTTATGAAAACCTGAGGAATTCCAAACGAACAAGTTTTTGAAAAATGAAATGGGTGCGTGAGTGTCACGGCCCTACTCTTACTGGTTTTACTTTCGGGGAAGAAACATGCTACATACTTACTTACTAAAGGTCATGTTATACTATGGTTACTTTACATTACTATACGACTTTTATGGAAAGTCCCAGGGGGAAACCATGAATGTGCGAGGATGCACAACGAGAGAAATGTGGATAGATCTATTGGGCCTTACAAACCCCACCCGACGGCTGGGAGCCGAGCGGGTGCATATTGTCTCTAACAATTTGGGGTTGCCGAGGCATCGGTAATCCCGTCCGTCTGGGCTGGCTTCAACACTTCTACCGGTTTAGTAATGGGTTCCCAAACCGTAGTATTAAAAACACTAAACGTCTAGCTAACGTTCTCATAACCTAGTAGTAACGGATATGATCTTTTCAAACTTATGGAAACTCTTTTGTAAAACTTATGAACTCACCAGCTTTATGTTGACTTTTTAAGTATGTCTTTCAGGTTTAAACTTTGGTAACGGCACGGTTGGAGTAGTCGACGTATTGGGATCGGGGATCCTAGAGGGTTAGCAATGGCGTTTAGGAAATAAGAGTCTTAGATGCAACTTTCCACTGCGTTGGCAAAGACACCAAACGTCGCAACCGACGAGGGAAAAGTCGGGGTGTGACAAAGCTTCTCACGGCCTAAACTTTAGTAGTTCTATTATAATATTATTATTTATTTACTTTATAGATATTTTTGTACAAGTTCCAATACAACAACCTGTTGTAGTATTTTAGTATTAGATTTTATACTTCCTTTGTACGTTCACTATTATCTATAAATATAAGGATTCACACCATCTATTATAGACAGTTTCCACTTTCTAATATATGAGAACCATTTAGACAAAAAAATTGTTTGATCACTTGTTATTCTGTTTCTCATATACAATTGTTATATTTCAGTTTATTAATTGAGGAAAAGCATTTACTGATCTTAAAAGTGAACTATTAACTTAGAACAATTACTATTCCGCTACATTTACTTCATGTATTAAATTGTTCTTAAGAATTTGCTGAACACATATAGATCCAACAATTGGTATCAGAGCATCTGATTTATCTGATAAATATGAATCTAACAAATTGAGATCAAACACAGACACTTATTGATATTCAATCAAAGTATTTAGTTCCTTTTATTTTCAATCCATCACTTTTAGAAATTGTTAATCAATCAATCCTCTTAAAAATGGATCCTCATAATACTGGATCTGCTAACAAGCCCCCCATGCTAGTAAGAAATGAATACAATATCAGGCAAAGAAGGATGGCACATACTTTATAACAACAAAACACTTGTTTTTCGAAGTCTGTCATGTATGGACCCCATAAAACAGCGATTATTGATCCAGAAACTAAAATAGAAAAAGTAAGAGAACCAAAAGACTACACAGAAGAAGATTTCCTAAAAGTTGAGCTTGATGCTAAAGCTTTCTCTATGTTTGCAATGGCACTCCCAAAGAAATATATGTTGGGCTCTTACATTGTGATAGTGCTTAAGAGCCTTAGGATAGTCTCAAAGAATAGTTTGGAGGAACTGATGAGGTGATTGCCAATACCAGAGAAATCTTAGCTCAACTAGATGAAACTTTTACTCATGTAAATGTAGATACTTTAATACAACAATTTGATAGATTTTCTTCACTTATTTCTGAGTTAAAATTAAATGGGCAGACCTACACATATACATATGTTACATAGATTTTTAAGGTCTCTGCCAAAAAAATGGGAAACTTACTGTAGGATCGACGAATGTGTCAACCGACAATCATGAGGGTTATATTCAAGGTGCAGAATCCCTTGAATATGCTTTAATAACAGAAACAAACTTGAAACAATGATAAACGAGTAATTACAACACACATACGGGTCAAAAGATTAACGTTTATATCATTAAAATAGAGCACGAGTGTTACAATGATCAAACCAAGCAATCTCAGACCTGGGAGGGTGTTTGGAGAGTGTGTGTGGCAAAAACTAATGATTAGGGCAATGATTGGGCCTATTTATACCTCCCGTACTCGTACAAGTTAGTATAGGCGAGTAGGAGCTATAAGACAGGTAACTATAGGCGATTGGGCCATAATCGCCTATAGGGAACTCCTAATCACGTGAATAGTAATGTAGAATAGGTTCTAATCGCCTATTTCATTATGTAATCGCCTATAGCCACAATCATACCCAAAAACGCGTATAAACGTCTCCAAACACCCCGAAACTCGTCCAAACAACATATATACTAGCCTAGGGACATCATACACTAACAGACTCCCCCTTGGACCAGGCTAGAATACGTACAGAGACTGCAAAAGACATCGTTTATAACCAAACACAACAACTTTACAGACTTGAAAATTTGAAAAAAAACATAACATAACATAACATAACATAACATAACATAACATAACATAACATAACATAACATAACATAACATAACATAACATAACATAACATAACATAACATAACATAACATAACATAACATAACATAACATAACATAACATAACATAACATAACATAACATAACATAACATAACATAACATAACATAACATAACATAACATAACATAACATAACATAGCATAACATAACAAAGCATAGCATAACATAGCATAGCATAGCATACATAGCATAGCATACATAACATAACATAACGTAACGTAACGTAACATAACATAACATAACATAACATAACATAACATAACATAACATAACATAACATAACATAACATAACATAACATAACATAACATAACATAACATAACATAACATAACATAACATAACATAACATAACATAACATAACATAACATAACATAACATAACATAACATAACATAACATAACATAACATAACACAACATAACATAACATAACACAACATAACACAACATAACACAACATAACACAACATAACACAACATAACACAACATAACACAACATAACACAACATAACACAACATAACATAACATAACATAACATAACATAACATAACATAACATAACATAACATAACATAACATAACATAACATAACATAACATAACATAACATAACATAACATAACATAACATAACATAACATAACATAACATAACATAACATAACATCACATAACATAACATAACATAACATAACATAACATAACATAACATAACATAACATAACATAACATAACATAACATAACATAGCATAACATAACATAGCATAGCATAACATAGCATAGCATACATAACAAAACATAACATAACGTAACATAACATAACATAACATAACATAACATAACATAACATAACATAACATAACATAACATAACATAACATAACATAACATAACATAACATAACATAACATAACATAACATAACATAACATAACATAACATAACATAACATAACATAACATAACATAACATAACATAACACAACATAACATAACATAACACAACATAACACAACATAACACAACATAACATAACATAACACAACATAACACAACATAACACAACATAACACAACATAACACAACATAACAAAACATAACACATAACATAACACAACATAACATAACATAACATAACATAACATAACATAACATAACATAACATAACATAACATAACATAACATAACATAACATAACATAACATAACATAACATAACATAACATAACATAACATAACATAACATAACATAACATAACATAACATAACATAACATAACATAACATAACATAACATAACATAACATAACATAACATAACATAACATAACATAACATAGCATAACATAACATAGCATAGCATAACATAGCATAGCATAGCATAACATAGCATAGCATAACATAACATAACGTAACATAACATAACATAACATAACATAACATAACATAACATAACATAACATAACATAACATAACATAACATAACATAACATAACATAACATAACATAACATAACATAACATAACATAACATAACATAACATAACATAACATAACATAACATAACACAACATAACACAACATAACACAACATAACACAACATAACACAACATAACACAACATAACACAACATAACCCAACATAACACAACATAACACAACATAACACAACATAACACAACATAACACAACATAACACAACATAACACAACATAACACAACATAACACAACATAACACAACATAACACAACATAACACAACATAACACAACATAACACAACATAACACAACATAACACAACATAACACAACATAACACAACATAACACAACATAACACAACATAACACAACATAACACAACATAACACAACATAACACAACATAACACAACATAACACAACATAACATAACATAACATAACATAACATAACATAACATAACATAACATAACATAACATAACATAACATAACATAACATAACATAACATAACATAACATAACATAACATAACATAACATAACATAACATAACATAACATAACATAACATAACATAACATAACATAACATAACATAACATAACATAACATAACATAACATAACATAACATAACATAACATAACATAACATAACATAACATAACATAACATAACATAACATAACATAACATAACATAACATAACATAACATAACATAACATAACATAACATAACATAACATAACATAACATAACATAGCAAGCAGCATCTTCAGTCTTCTCATCAAATCGACATCGTGCTGATCCTTGAAAGTCTCGACCAATCGCATCCAGCATGAACTTTGTTGGCGTGGCAAAATCGAATCACCCTCTGATACTTCAAGGCTTGATTAGCTTCGGCCTTCAAGTGTTGGATGGGATACAGGAACAACGTCTCCACATCTTTCTCTGAACAGTTGATAAGCCACATCGGGTCCCAAATTCTGATCTTTCTGCAAGGTTTAGGAGAGTTGCTCAAGACGATCACTGCCTCAATAGTAACTGCATCATAGTGCCAATAGTAGAACTTTGAGGAGAAGTCTTGCTCAACCGGGACAATTGGAATCTTCGAAACACAGTTCGGTGGCTTGATCTTTTGTTCCCAGATAGGACTTTTGGTGAGTGGATGAATCTTGTCTGTTTTGTATGACTTGGGATACTGAGGTTTAAAGGATATCCATTGAGTTCAGCTCTCTTCAGCTAGAAGGTTGTAAAAAGTATCTAGGCTCGACTCTTTCTCATAGTATAGAGGAAAATCTAATCTGATAAGATCTCGGATATACCAGAAGGGGAGACTGAGGACATTCCGGTAGGGACTAAAGTATAACAAACCTTCTTCCCATTTCACGCCCAACATCTTCGTTTTCTCCACATAAGCCCAACTGTTAACGTCTCCAGGCATCTTAGACAGACGTTTCTTGAAGATAGAAGCTTGTACAGGACCCTTCTTCTTCTTTTCCTCTTCTGCTGAAGGAAACCAATTTGGATCTTTCTGCCTGATTTTATCGTGTCTTTCTTTTACTTTGTCAGGAACAGGAGTAGGATTAGTCTTCAGCTTTTCTTCAGCCTCATGAATCATCTCCTCAGAAATATTAGGAATCCTAGTGCCCGAATGATCAACCACATATTCCGGAGTTGGCACACTGGTTCCTTCTTCCAAATTAACCTCGTTGTTCTCTGGAGCATCTCTGGTGGAGGACTTTGACTTGCACCAGAAGATTCTCCGTGTGCGTGTCCATACACCTCTTTCATGTCATCAGATGTCATCTCAGGAGGTATCTCGCCTTCCTCTAAGTCATACTCTGGAATAGCAGGTGGAGGGAGTAGGTTGCCTTCGTCATCATAAGCAAAATAACAATTCAAAGGCTTAACATACTCTACTAGAACTACGGCTTTCTTCATAGCATCCCGTAGTTGCTGAATCTTGTCTTTCACTGGACCTGGCTCCCACTGAGCAGAAGAACCTGCTGCGAGATCCTTGCCTTGTCTGTCATGACTTTTCTTAGTACGTCTCGACCCAGATCCAGCTGATGATCCGCCACCACCTGTGGCTCCAGGATCACCACTATCACCACCTTTACCAGAATCATCATCATCATCCGATTCATCTTCATCATTATCCTCATCATCACCATCCTCATCATCATCTTCTTCATCATTACTTTCCTCATCATCATCATCACCAGCACTAGCCCCAGCTTCCGAACTTGCACCACCAGTGAGTCTAGGTTGAGTTCCAGTTAACTCATTTAACCTAGTCCTCAGTTCCGTGTTTTCTTTCTCGAATCCGGCGATTCTTCGTTCATTGTTCACATTTGCAAGTTGAACCTCGCTGTTCTTGGCTTCGACACCTGTAAGTCTCTCCAAAGTGCTTTGGTTCGACTGTATCAGCTGCTGGTGAGATTCCATGAGCTGCCTATTTGATTCAATGACCTGCTGATTAGACAGTGTAAGCGCGTTGACAATCGCTTGCAGCTCTTTATTGGATTGAATGGTTTCCCCAATCAGCTCTAGCATCCCCATTTCATTCTCTTCAATAGTTGCATTCTTGGTTCTTACCTCAGCTATTTCACGCATTTGAGTATTAACTATAGCAGTTAACTCGCTGATTCTGCGCTGAAGTTGTTCATTCATTGCAGATGCTGAGGAAGAAGAGGTCTGATCGATTGACATAGAAGCCGGAGGTCAAACTTCTTGTCGCATCTTCTTAATCCGGTCACCAATTGGATTAGAAACAATCTGAGAACTTGTCGCTGCTTCAGATACTGAGACTGGCTCAGTGAAGATTACCGAAGTAGGCATTGACATGGTGACTCTTGCAGGCATAGCTGCACTAACAGATGTGGGAACTGATGAGATTGCTGCTGCTTCTGTTGTAGTTGTTGTTGTTGTTGTTGCTGCTTGGGAAGATTGAATGTCTTGAACCCCAAACGCTTCAGGAAGATTAAAACGTCTTTTCCTTGAAGTCTTCACCATTTGTGGTTTTTGAGACATTGTCTTCTTTCCTCGAACACTATCCTTCTTAGCAGTAGTCTTTTGTCTCTTGGGAGGAGGTGAAGTGTCGAGCTCTGCATCTATATCTGCAACTAAATCTCCCTGTTCCACAACAAAGGTGGGATCTTCAGCAAGAGCTCTCGCTGCAGCTGCGCTAGCTTTCTCCTCTGCTGCCTTTCTCTTTGCTCTTTCTTGTTTCTCAGCAAATGTATCAGGGGAATCACTTTCTGTGTCATCTAAGTCATCTTCTGCATCAGTTATGTTGACTGGGGCGTCTTCATTCTTGTTCAATCGCAGCACCGGAAGGTTCTGAGAAATCTAGAACATCCGGATCAAATGCATCCTCATGACCTGCAGCAGTATCAGTGGTTCTGCCAGGAGCGTTTTCACCTAACTCTGTTGTCTCTCGCCCAATATTATCCCCTTCTTTAAACACCAGCTTATGAATTCGGGCGTCATCTTCAGAATCGCTATCATCGTGTCTTCACCTATTGCCCGGTGGTGACACATAATCTTCTCTGCTCAAGTGCCTATATACGCGCCTGCTTGGAGGATATTTAGACTTTGGTCTGTTCTTATAACTTCTCATCCTATTCATCTCTTTCTCACTTATATCCTCAATCACAATGAACTCCGCCGGATGCTTCATCAAGCCTGGAACTTGGCGATCGATATTCATCTGCAGAAAACGAGGGTAGACGATGAAAGAGGTCTTTGTCGCCTTCTGCAATATGATCTCCTTTAGGTGATGTAAGATCATTTTGGAAAAGTTGAATGGCTTATTGAGAGTCAAGGCGACTATCGCTGAAGCCAACGTGTCCCTGATAGCATCAAAAGTGAGAATCCGGTTACAAACCGAATCCACGGATCGATTACGCGAAAACAACTCGGTTTCAGACGGAAGATTCGAGACGAGACAGAAACATACGATAACAAAGTCATCACAGATTCGTATAATATCAGAAACGGTTACAGACACTGTCATCAGTAGGATAAACATCTATCTCGGGGCCGGGGGAGGTCGGGCATGACCTCCCCCTTGATAGCATTCTAAGCACAAACTCAAATCTGCAAATGAAAACCAATCATGAGATTGCTATTTATAGTCATAATCATAAAGCCACCTTCGCCCATTTAAGGAGGTCGAATGTGGAACTTTTCCACATTCGACCCTTTCGAATGGTTGAATCTAGCTTATGATTATGGTCTATATTTACAAATGCATCAGATCCATAAAATACCCTTATGGATCACCACAATCTCATGTAACACAATACATGACTCAACCCTAGTCTATTCGACAGTGACGTCCAATTTTTTGTTCTCTACGTCGAAGGGGCGAAAGTGGAAATAAACCTACATTCGACCCCTGTGTATGGTCGAATGAACCATGATTGGGTCTAATGAAGTTCATTTAAGCCTGACTAAAATTAAGATTCCACATTCGACCAGTCGTGAGGTCGAATGTGGAAAACTTCCAGGTTCGACCGTTCTTATCAATTCAAATTAGCAGATTCGACCTTCAAAACCTATGTTCGACCGTTTACAAGCGACGTTCGACCACTCGTAAGTTCTAATCTGCTGCACATTTGACCGTTTGCAGAAAACGTGTTCGTCTTCAATATTTTCTGCAAATCAGCCCATAAACACTCTAATTGTTCGAATTTGATGATGAAACTTGTACAGAAAGGTGCGGAAATGAAAACCTAACCCTCGAATTCACAAAAACATGGTGAAATCACATGATTTTGGGTTTAATTAAGAATCTAAGGTTTCTAGGGTTTCAACCTTTCAATCAAAAACGGAATTTTAACGTCTGAAATCATGAAAACGAGCTATGATTGATTCAAACGACTGTTAGATCGTTCAAATCGGTACCATAGCTCTGATACCATTTGAGAATCCGGTTACAAACCGAATCCACGGATCGATTACGCGATAACAACTCAGTTTCAGACGGAAGATTCGAGATGAGACAGAAACATACGATAACAAAGTCATCACAGATTCGTATTATATCAGAAAGGGTTACAGACACTGTCATCAGTAGGATAAACATCTATCTCGGGGCCGGGGGAGGTCGGGCATGACCTCCCCCTTGAGAGCATTCTAAGCACAAACTCAAATCTGCAAATGAAAACCAATCATGAGATTGCTATTTATAGTCATAATCATAAAGCCACCTTCACCCATTTAAGGAGGTCGAATGTGGAACTTTTCCACATTCGACCCTTTCGAATGGTTGAATCTAGCTTATGATTATGGTCTATATTTACAAATGCATCAGATCCATAAAATACCCTTACGGATCCCACAATCTCATGTAACACAATACATGACTCAACCCTAGTCTATTCGACAGTGACGTCCACATAATAGTGCATCAACAAAAAGTTCCCCTCCTTGAACCAATACACTTCTAGACTACATGTGTGAGATACTTGAGTTCGGGCGGTAGTAATCCTTTCATGAGCATCTTCTGTTCCTTGACTATTCCCATGTACTTCATTCTCAGGAAACCGCCTCGAATCAAGATGGCGTCAAACACTATAGGATCCGTACCTGCATCGCCAAACTGCAGCTCTTCTCGAATTATTTCTTCAGTAATAATAACCTCTTTGCCTTGTATTGAGCTTGTAATCACAATCGGTACAGCTTTGTAATCTACTTTGGCATTCTGGTAAAATTCCAGCAAGATATCCTTATACGTTGCGTGTTGCTTGGGTATCGCATAATGAATTCTTGACCGCTTTAGAAACTCAATAACGCCTGTGAATGTTTTGCACTTCTCCATTGTAATAGGTCCGAGAAAGGCACAACAGTTGTGCTTGGGAGAGGTTTTTTAATTCATCATCCTGAACATTTAAACAAGTCATAAATATCACAAGTAGATAAAAAACGCATAAAAACGGACAAAACGGGCTAAATCGGACAAAACTTGGTGAACAGCCTAATCGCCTATGTTTCATGCGATTAGAAGAGTAAACTTCCCAATCGCACTACTATTCACGCGATTAGAAGAGCAACACATCCATTCGCGTCACTGTTCATGCGATTAGAGAGCCTAATCGCGTGAACAGTATCCTTGATTACCTCCTTTGTCGAAATCTTGAAATGTGTTGATCCGAGTCCGGATTTTTGTCACATTGGAGCCTACGCTAACCGATTAAGATAACCCCTATGATATCTTTCCTTATCAGAACAGTTAAAAGGGTTAATTAGTCGGTTTAAGAAATTAGGGTTCTTAAGGTTTTAAATTTGGGGCTTCTGATTTAAAGGTGTTAAAGATCAAAATTTTGGTACAAATAGATCCTATATAGCCCGATTAACAAAACCTCATCATCATTTATCATCAACAATCACGTTTTAATGCCAACCGATTAAGAACAAGAAAACTAGGGTTTCGATTCTAAATGGACAGATTTAACCAAGTTAAACATGATGTTTTTGGCTGAAATTTTAAAAACATGTTACCTTTATGATGACGAACAAGTTTCTAAGATCTAAAATGGACGGGCAACAAAGTGTAGTCACAGACGGATTTGAGGGAAAATAAGGAACACTGTAAGAGAATTTGAAATAATGAGTGAAAAAGACCAAGTGTTCCCTATATACTAGGTCCTACTCGTGTGACTGAAGTGGCGAGTAGAAGGCTACTCGCTTGAGCCATCATGCGATTAGGATGTAATCGCTTATATGTCACACGAATAGAATATCTAATCGTCCTTGCTAGGTTTTTGTATAACCTGAGTGATATAGGTGGCTAATCGCTTGAATGTACACACGAGTAGGGTCTACTCGTTCAAGAGACCACGCGATTACACCTAATCGCCTGATCATCCATGTGAATTGACTAACCTATTTTCACATAACTTACCAAATTGCCCCTGCAGCACCAATTCTCACATTTTTGACCCGTTAAGGTTCAAAACATGTGTTTTTCACCCTGTTTTAACACCCGACTCAGATGATGACTCATATCTTTGAAAAGTTTTCATTTTCAACCCCTGTACTTAAGAAAAAGTACGGTTTTGACCCGGCAAAAACACAATTTTCAAGTAGTTCATTTTCGGCGTTTTATTTTTGAAGAAGTAAGATTACAATGGATTAGGATTTCATCATCGGCAATCAAGAATGATTATAACAAATAAAACTAAGCATAAATAAAACGAAAACGGGAGATCAACTAACTGTACACTATCATATTTTTGCGAGTTTCATCAGTTAGGGAATCATATCAGTGTACGGACCATACTAGAACCCTTATATATTCAGTTTTTAGTCTAAATTACCAATAAGCATCCTTCAACAACTGCCGATATTGTTGTCCACCTAAACTCAAAATCAAGTTTTATCGCTAGGCACTTTAGATACGTTAAGGTAATATTAAGATTGATGTACAAGGTGTTCCCCGCCACGCGACACATTCCCGTATGAAGTCATGCACAAAGCTTCCTCGTAACCGGTGAGTAAGCTGTTGTCATCCGTATTTTACAAGGAATGGACTCAGTGGTGATCAGGTCTGCAGAAACGCTGCAACAGATAGACCAGTGAGATCCAGACTAGGGTTCAAGTCAAATACCGTATTTTTGATTTTTCACGGTACGATGTTTTAGGTATATGATTTGATACCTTTGAGCGAATTCTCTTTGAGAATAGGGTTTTGGCATTTATGAATCTTTTTGCTCTTTTAGGATTCCTAGACGTCTGCTGATCAAAATTTATTCTATTTTTTTATTTTGTTTTTTTATTTTTTTTTTCAGGAAACGACATAGAGGTGTCTCAGTTGTAGGCTGCGAACCCAACGTACGACACATGTGCCACTCCTATTTATTTTGAGAGACGTCCAGTTCACCCCGGATGTACCAACCTCTTAAAGACCATGAAACCTCGGATTTTGGCATGCTATCAAACGAGATTTCGGTACCAAGACCATATGCCAACGCACGTTGATCCACACCTATTTCAGTTGATTTAGGTTTATATCACCGTGCCGAACTTGGAAATGATTTTGAGCCTACCGACACATCATTGTAGAGGCTACTTACCAGTTCCAAAATTTTTTAAGTTGATAAGAGTCCAGACAATCCAACTGATGGGTTAATATCATCTTCCTTATTTCACCAAAGAAACTTATTTTTGCAATTTTTCATTTTTTTTAATTTTTTTTAATTTTTTAATTTTGGGATTTTCTCATTTTGTTTGAGTTTTTGTATTTTCTGATGTTTTTGTATTTTTCTGAATTTTCTCCCCCCTAAAAATCTAAAAATTTGCGAAAAGACAATATTTTTGGATTTTTCTGATTTTTGAAGAAAAATATTTACAAAAACAATTACCGATGAGGATCTAAACCTACTTTACTTTAATGTCATTTAAGATTAACACGTACTCAAAACGAGGACCGTCAAAAGCTTTGGTGAATAAATCGGCACGTTGGTAATCCGTGTGGATTTTGACCATATTGATAAGTTTCTTTTCATAGCAATCGCGTATGAAATGATACTTAACCAAGATATGTTTCGCCTTGGAATGGTTAACTGAGTCTTTAGCAAGAGCTATAGCGGACTTATTGTCACAGTGAATGGGAGTATTAAGAAATTTCAAACCGTAGTCTCTCATTTGTTGCTGTATCGAAAGAACCTAGGAGCAGCAGCTAGATGCCGCTACATATTCCGACTCACAGGTGGATAAGGCTACCGAGGCATGCTTCTTGCACTGCCACGAGACTAGTCTTGCTCCCAAAAACTGGCATCCAGCCGATGTGGATTTTAAGTCTGTCTTGCATCCGCCATAGTCAGCATCACTAAAAGCGATGAGGTCAAACTTATCGTCATTAGGGTACCATAGACCTTTGGCCGGACAACCCTTTAGATAACGTAAGATCCTCTTCACAGCAACCAGGTGGGACTGTTTCGGCCTTGACTGGTATCTTGATAGTAGACATGTCGTGAACATTATATCAGGTCTTGATGCAGTGAGGTACATGAGTGAGCCTATCATAGCTCGATAGAGAAAAGGATCAACGGTTTGTCCTTTCTCGTCAGGACCAATCCCGTGATTGGTCTGAATTGGTGTGCCTACTGAAGTACAGTCTTCCATCTGGAACCGGCTCAAGATGTCAGCAACGTATTTTGTCTGGTGGATGAAGATCCCCGACTCTTGTTGTTCTACTTGCAGACCGAGGAAGAATTGCTTCTCCCCCATCAAGCTCATCTCAAATTTGTCCTGCATAAGCTTTTCAAATTCCCTGCACATTTCATCATTAGTAGAGCCAAAAATAATATCATCAACATAAACCTGTACCAGAAGACGGTCACCACCCTTTTCCTTGGTGAATAAGGTGCAATCCACGAGTCCACGTTTGAACCCGTTGGATATAAGATAGTTGCTAAGCATTTGATACCATTCACGCGGAGCTTGATGGAGTCCGTACAACGCTTTGTTCAATTTGTAAACTTTTTCGCGATGAGGCGGATCCTCAAAACCCGGTGGCTGAGCAACATACACCTCTTCCTTCACGATACCATACAGAAAAGCACTTTTCACGTCCATTTGATACACCTTAAACCGTTTGTACAAAGTGTAAGCTAAGAACATCCGGATAGCTTCAAGGCGCGCAACTGGAGCGTATACTTCGTTGTAATCTATTCCTTCGATTTGATGGAAGCCGAGGACAACTAATCGAGCCTTGTTTCTGATAATCACGCTGCGGTCATCCCGTTTACACTTATAGACCCACTTTGTTCCAATTTTCTTCGAGCCTGGAGGTAAGTTAACTAAGTCCCACACTCCTAGCTTTTGGAACTGCTGAAGCTCGGCTTGCATTGCTTCAATCCATGGTTCTTCCCTCAATGCCTCTTGCACCGTTCTTGGTTAGTTTGAGATACATAAAGAGCGAAGGACCAGTCGTTCTGATGACCTCTGAATAGAGTGCTAAGGTACCTGTATTGTCACTTGGACTAGCATTTCTGAGCTGACTGTGCGTCATGACTCTGCTAGTCGGATCACCAATCACATTCTGCATCGGATGAGTGTCGTGAATCCGGGATTCCGGATGAGCCGACACTGGATCATCCGAATGCAGATTAAGGTTCTCCAAACCTTGAGATAAATTTGTCTCTGCGGTGCTTGAACTAGAGGGAGGAGCGGGTTGCATATTAAAACCTGAGAGATCGATCCTAAGACCTATCCCTGGAGCTGCTGAAGAAGAGGGACCAGCTTGATTGTTTCCTGTCGGAATAACTGGAGCTGTAGTGGTAGATTCACCATTTCCAGCTTGTTCCTCAGTAAGTGTTTCATGAGACTCTGCAAAATCGTCTTCTGAAGATGAAGATTCTAGAACCTCTGCTGACGCTTCCTGAAAGACTTCCTCAACTTCTGCTGCTGCGGTTTTACCAGGGGGACCCGTGGATGCAGAGGCATTAGATGTTGCTGGCGCAGGTGCATTGACGACGATCGGATGCATTAGCGGTGAGCTAGCTGCGTTTTCACACTTATAATACATTTGCGCTACAGCATCATCTACCAAATTATCCACGTTGAAAGAATCAAATAAACTCTTATAATTGAACAGCCAATCAGGTCCAACACCAGGTGCATTGGCAGTATAGCGTTGAACATCGACATTAAGCCATTCTTTAACGCAATTGGTTCTTTTATTGTACACTCTTTTATTGGGAGTGCTGTAACCAACAAAGAAACCTTCTTCTGCCTTTGCACCAAACTTCCCATCGGGATGTATCATGGTGCATGGAGCTCCGAAAGGTTCCAGAAACTCTAAGTTTGGTTTCCTCCGGTTCAGAAGCTCGTAAGAAGTCTTGCCAAGCTTCTTTACCGTTAGCACCCTATTTAGAGTGTAACACGCGCAGTGAACTACCTCGTTCCAGAAGATCACATGCAAGTTCGAGTCTGCGAGCATTGTTCTGACTGCCTTAATAAGAGTTCGATTCTTTCTTTCTGCAACCCAATTTTGCTGAGGAGTGTACAGTACTGTAAATTCATGATGAATACCCTTTTCTGCACATAACGACTCCATAGTATGATTCTTGAATTCTGTCCCGTTATCGCTTCTAATCCTACGGATCTTTAGCTGATATATATTTTCCAGTTTAGTGAACAGATTCTTCAAGTATTCAAAAGTTTCTCTCTTGTGCTTCCTACACACGACCCAAGAAAACCTAGAATAGTCATCCGTAACCACCAAGCAGTATAAGTCACCGTTCTTGCTCTTTCGATTGACTGGGCCAAACAGGTCCATGTGCAGTCATTCTAGAGGTAGACTATCTGAGTTTGTCTTCTTAGGTTTGTGAGACTTCTTTTTCTGCTTCCCTTTCTTGCATGAGACACAGACGTCGTTTAGATGAAAATTTTTAACAGAAACACCTTCCACTAGTTGATTCTGAACCAGATGGTTCATCTTTCTCAGGTGGATGTGCCCCATAAGTCTGTGCCACATGATCGATTCCTTTTATGTCGCTTTAGACAGAAAACAAGTGACTTGACCTTTTGTTGTCATGGCTCGGCTCATATCCAGGACGTATAAGTTGTTCACCCTGGGAGCTGAGATCATAACCCACTCTTTCGGTATCTTAAATCCAGGTTTCAGAATGAAACAAAGATTGTCATCAAAGAATACAGTGAACTTTTTGTCACATATCTGCGAGACGCTCAGCAAGTTGTGGTCTATTTTTTTTACAAATCTTATCTTCTCAAAGCTTACAATTCCGTTACTCATACTGCCTTCTTTTGTAATATAACCCCCTTTATTACTAGCAAAAGCAACATACCCCCCGTTGATATTGTTTATGTCAAAAAGCAGGGATAAGTCGCCTGTCATGTGCCCAGAAGCTCCACCATCAACAATCCAAAGGCTGCTGATAAGGCCCTATGGAACTCCCTGCACAAACATTCAAAGTTCAGTGGTATAGGGGGACCCAAGCCTTCACGGTCTTGGGTCTACCATCTTCATCTAATGTCGGAAAATCAACCCATATTCCGTTTGGAGTTGGTGTTGTTCCCGATGGTCCGGCAGTGTCCTCACTAGCAGATGATTCTCCAATTTTGGTTGGTGACTTGGGTCTCCAAACCTGTTCCGGTTTCTTTGGCTTGGGCTTCTTCTTTGCTTTGGGGCTAGAAGATCCAGCCTTATATTCCTTAGGAGGAACAGATTTTGGATCCACTTCAGATTTAACTGTACGTGGAGCAGTTTTAGGGTTGCCCTGTGGTTTAGCTGCAGCCTTTGCAAGTGGCTTAGGCGCTGCTTGAACCTTTGTGGGAACAGTGCTCCCCCTCAACTGTGGACCCCTGCCATCAACAGGCTTTTGGTTCATCGCAATCTTGTTTCGATTGTCATAAACAATCTGCTTTCCCTTTTGTTTTTCAGAAAGTTTAGGGGAAACAGGTTTCTTAGCTTTGCTAGAACTGGGAGAAACAACCACTTTAATCCTTTCTCGTCTAAATTCAGGGCACGCAGCAAGTAAATGCCCACGTTCCCCACATTTATGACAGGATCCGTATTCTTCAAATCTAGGAGATTCGGACTTGTTCTCCTTTTTGTTCTTTCTGTTAGATGAACTGGCAAATGAGTTTTTGTGTTTCAGATCCTCAAGGCATTTTCTTTACACATCGACATGAGGATCGTCGTTTCTCTCATTTCCGGTAGATCTAACAAATTCAGTGACATGCTTCTTCGGACTTTTCTTCTGAGCATGACTTTGAGGATTAACGGTGTTTTTCTTTTGATTTTTCTTGTTGTGTTCATTTGACTGATTACCCTGGTCTTTTCTACCCTTACCCTTCTTCTTATTCCAGGTTTCCTTTTCAACGGTAATAACAGATTCTTTCCAAATTTTAGCAATTAGACCAGGGGCTATACATTTGAGAGGGACTTCCTCATCAGCATATACCTTTTCAGACCCTTTAAGTTTGTAAAACACCTTAATCCTTCTGCCATCCTCGGTTTGCACTTTCGGTTCAAGTTTACTCAAGGTTTTAGTAGTAATGATATGGTTTTCAAGAGGAACATTTTGAGTCTTGACCGGTGCATACCTAGGAGGCTCATCAAGCTCATCATCCGACGAGTCTGTGTCGTACACACTGATATCATCAGCTTTCTCACCATGTTTGACAGCCTCAGCAGGTATTGCAGCCTTATTAACTCTAGCAGGTTTAGCTGCTTCAGATACTTTGGCCGCCTCTGCAGCTTTTGCTGCTGCTGCTGCCACGTCCACAAGTTCCTCCTTCGATAAGATATCAAAATTGTGATTTTCGAATCTCACCGGAGGTGGACACTGAGAATATTTGGGACTGGTGGAAATGCTTTCTTTTTCTGAGTGTTCAACTATGTGATCAAGAACATACTTGCAGTTTAGATAACTTTCAAGTTTCTTCTTGATCTTCTCATAGTCACAGTTTACAATGGCCAATTGTTTCTTAGTGTCTTCTACCTCATTTATGTAATTATTTATAGCAATTTGCTTGTTTGCTAGAGTTTTCGACAGTTCAGAAACATACTTCTTGTAATTTTCAATTGTACTTAGAAAATTTTTCTCTTTTTGCTTTAAGGAATCAATTGACCTTTTCAATGGACCAACATCACCTTTTAAATTCAGATTCTCTTAGTTAATTCTTTAATTTTGAATTTTAGCTTATCACACTCTACACACTCTATCTTAGAATTGGAGGAAGAACTTACCTTGTTTGACGATTCTGTAATGGCCATCAAAGCATAATGAGCTGCAGTCTTCTTAGCTCCAAAGAATTCGCCAAAGTTCTTCTCAGTATAATCAGCATCTACAAGAAACGACCTTTTGTCGGATGCTTCAGCTTCAGAAAATAATCACACCAGACTGACTTGAGCATTCTTCAATATCAACTAGTGCATCAGTAGTTTGTTGGGAAAAACATGCAGCACCACCATGAGGAGTTTCTTCTCCAGTGATTAGATGGTTCCAGTTGAAACCTTCATCAGCTTGAATTACCAGGGCTTGTCCTTGATTGTTGTTTACAGGAGGCCTCTGGTTCTGGTTCTGGTTATTTACTGGGACAATAGCTCGCTCAGTATTTGAATTAGGTTGTGACTTTGCTTGTTGCCTCTGATTCTGATTGGCTCTGTTGTTGTTGAAGGGATTCTGATGACCTTGTTGCTTCGGTCGGTCACATTCTCTTGCAAAGTGCCCTTTGGTGCCACAGTTGAAGCATGTGACCTTCGTTTTATCAAACCCAAACTTAGTGTTGTTGTTTATCAGAACATCTCTCCTTCCTGTCGTGTCCATATACTCCTTTGCCCTTCTCACCACACTTGCGAAGTGCCACTGGATGTCTATCAGATCCATGTCATCTTTATCGATCTGCAAGTAATCCTCTTGTGTAAGATGAGGATTCCCAATCTGTCCTGCAACCAATCCACTGTAGGAGTTGACCAAGGTCGACAGTAGAGCCATATATTCTTGAGCTAACTCTACAGCCACCTTCTCTAAACCTGCGGTGTTCAGCTGCTCTGCGACTGGGTTGGTCCGATAGCCACCTTGATTTGAAGTCGAAGAACCTCCATATCCATCATAACTTGTAGTTGGAGCCCCACCAAACCCTGAAGGAGAAGGTCCACCAAAGTTTGGAGTTGCCTGTGCTGGTGCTACAAGATGAGAAAAAGGGTTAACACCAAAATGGTTAGTATTATAATTCAAAGGATACTGGTTTCCTTGTCCGAAGGGATAGGTTGGAGGAGGAATATCAGTTGGGGGACCATAGTTGTCAAAGGCATAGACTGGATCTGGGTTAACCACAAATGCAATCTGTGGTTTGGATCCACCCACACTAGAGTCCTAAAGAGGGTTCCCGTAATAGATACTGGGATTCTGTGGAATTAGCGCCTTGTTGTTAGGATCTGAGTTTGTTTGTTTTGATTGTTTATCAAAATGATGGTAATGATGAAATGAAAATAGAATGAAAGTGCAGCGGAATAATAAACTGTAAATCAAAACAAGAGAGTAAATGTTTTTAGATCGAATGCTTTCATTAATTCAAAGATTACAATCGTACAAGTTACTCCCCCTCAGCCTGATCACACAGTGTTTGTCAGAGAGAATGTTTTGTGTGTGATGCAATAGAACAGTACATGCACTGTTCTATTTATAGACTGACTCAAACCACTGATGACCTAGGCTGACGTCACCTAAGACAGTGACCTCTAACAGAATAACAAACTTAAACATCTGCTATACAAACTACTGTTACATTGAAAGCACTGATATTAAACAGCTGTTGAAGATAAACTCTGATGGGTCTTGTATCCACTGCTGGAGCCTAAGTG
>CM054133.1:0-167500 GCA_028751855.1 Ambrosia trifida
GCTCGACGTTGCAGGTCAGTTTTGTTATCTTATTTTATAATTACATAGATATCCCTCTTTTTATGTTGTTTTATAATTACATAGATCTGTATATTATTAATATTATTATTATTCATTATGATAATTGTAATATTTGTTTAATTTTTCGATACGCTGTTCATTTTTTTGTTTGTGATGAACAGACATGAGGGCAACATTTGTTTTTCTTTAATTACTTTATGGTGAACAACGAATAGGGCAATTTTTTTATTTTTTTTTTAGTGATTATTGTATAAATATTTTAGTTGTCCATGAAGGATTTTGTTTTTAGTTGTGTATATATATGTTTGTTTGTTATATTTTTTTCAGTTTAATTTTTTAAAGATTTTTTTTTAAATCAGTTTCAGTTTTATTTTAAATCAATTTTTTTAAATCAGTTTTAAATACTTTTTTTCAGATTTGTTGTTTGTTGTTATGTGTCAATTTGTTGTTGTTCATAATGTTCTTATGTGTCCATTTGTTGTTAATTGTTGTTGATGATTGTTGTTGTAGTTCATAATGTTCGTATGTATCGATTTGTTGTTAATTGTTGTTGATGATTGTTGTTGTAGTTCATAATGCTCTTATGTGTCGATTCATGTTGTAGTTGATTTGGGATTATTATAGTTGCGTGAGTGGTCATCTTCATGCATAATAGCGAATTCATACCTTTTATGTTGGTTCCTTGTTTGTTAATTAATAGAAACTAGTAGTTTTAAAAGCGCGCGTTGCGCGCCTTATGATTTGCTTGCCCCTAAACCGCAAACACATTTTCGGGCATACTCATATCCAAGATCAGTCTTACAAATTCATCGGGTCAACAACAAAGCTAAAAACAACACCGAAAGACGAGATCTTTATATGCTTCCTGAGCGAAATAAAAGTGGAACTCAAAAATTGAGCTTGAAATCTTTAGTTTCTTTTTTAACAACACCTGACACAAACAAACCCTCAACAAAGGCTAACACATGAATCTGTTGATTATGAAATATGCTACTTTTTCAACTTTCCAATAGTTAATTGAAGTCAACATATTGACTTTATAAATCGTGACCTCTTTCATCTTTTATTAAATTGGCAAACCTACCCAATGTACATTCAGATGTCAATAAGGTAAGAAGCAGAAGACTCAGTGGGAGGTTGTGGAGGAGATGATAACCAAACACACTATAGCCGAGACCAACTCAAATCCAAGATGCAATTATGAAAGCGACAGTAAGCCGTAATTGGTATTTAGAATTTTAAGAGCAGAAGTAAGATACAAACTCATTAACAATCAGTGTGTAGTGAAGAGATGCAACCCTAGCGAACATGGATGCAGTGGTGTGATAAACCAGTGTGTTAGCAGAACAGAGACACCTCCGTGAGAGTGGGTGTCAGAATTGGCATCAACCGTACAGCTGAATCGCACGCGTATTTGTGGCGGGTACAGGTTCGGTCTAGTGTAGGTTCGGTGGAGTTTAGGTTGTTGATTAGGGTTAAGATTGATTGTTGGTTTTGACGACGAGGTTAGCAGAAAAGAGTGGACTCATTTTTTGTCACACCCTTAAATTCCACTTGCGAGGTTTTACCGCGAGGCGTATGACATACCAGGATCCAAGACAATGGTCACAATAAACGACATTTATATGCAATAAAATTTACGTAGAAATACCAACCACGCAGTTTATAAGTAAAGTAGAAAACGACAGCGGAAGCAAAATTTAATGTTTACAAAACCAATGTCCAAATATGAATGCAAACACAACCCAGTTTGCATATCTATGCAAGACTAGACGCTGTGCGACTCCAGTGCGCCTAAGACTCCCTGCTACCTTAGCGACCTGAGAAAACATGCGAAGTTAGACAACACATAAAGTGCCGGTGAGTCATAGAGATATAGTTTGTAAAAGTTTATCATAAGTAAACCAAACCCAACAACCCTTACATCTGTACCTGATGCTAGCTAGACATCGTTACATGATACTATAGTGCCGTGAACCACTGCTGACAAGATAAGAATGCCTCAAACCCGTCACCGGTTCATCACCCGGTGCCGTAAGATATAGGACAAATATGCACCCGCCACCGACCTCCAGTCGGCCGAAGTGGGGCTAGTCAAGCCCAATAGATCTATTCACACCTTCCCCGCTATGTACCCACATATTGATGGTTCACTAAGACATGAGAGGACTTTAATGATGAAAGTAAAGGTCACTAAGTATCCATGAGGTATCATGTAATATGTTGGTTTAAAAGTTTAGAAAGTTTTACCACATGTCTCTCCCCCAGAATGTTCCAAAAACAGTAAAGAATGGGGCTGTGACACTCACCTTAGTTTGCGTTCCCAAAATAAGAATTAAGACAAGTCTTGATGATCCCAAATACCGGCGATGTATCAATAAAGGTTGTATAAGAGTTGTAACTAATAACCCCAAGGCTAATTAGTCCCGGATTGTCCAGATCATGATTAAGTAAGTTTGAAAACGTGTTTGACAGTTTAACCGAGACACTAGACTGACCCGACATCCCGTTGGTGACCCATTACACAAGCTAATCAAGTACACACAGATTACACACAAGGTTCAAACATAAAACACGTAGTTTGTATCAAAAATCTCATTTTAGATAACGTAGGGTCGAACGTGGCTTTCCATGGTCGAATGTGGCTTTCCACTTCCACATTCGCCCCTTTTTACACTTTCGACCATTTAGAATACGTTCGACCATTTAGAATCCAGGTTTGACCCTGGAGATCCTCCTTCGACCATTCGACCGGTCGAAGGTACTCCAGGTTCGACCCTGTTAGTTAATCTCCCTAAAAACGCATTAAAAACATCCGAAAACATCACGAAACATCATGAGTTACAGCAGTCAACTATCATTAACATATCCCTACGAAACCCCACTGATTTTACCCAAAAAAAACTAGTCGTTTTACAAGTTTCCCAAAATAGTAAATTATGGAGATGTCACATCAAATGCATGCAATTTTTACCTAATTAGGAAACTTTCTGAAATTAAACAATAATCAACTTAACATACTCAGATTATCATGAACAAGAAACCCCCTATCATATCCTTATCATTATCATCAAGAACAAGCCCTAGATCTAACCCAAAATTCCCTAAAATGACAAAACACCATCAATAATCAATTGTAATATATTTCAATCATAACTCATCCTCACTAACAGTCCTAGATCGTTGTCATAACATCCATACAACAAGTAATCATCAAACAATGCATAATACCACATTAACACATGTTAATTTGTATAAAAACTCATTGTTTATGAATAGGTTTTATTTAGAAAGATATTAGGGAAGTTTTTATCCATAAAACATGTTGAGATCAGATCTGGACTCTTGGGGTTTAAATGAAAACAAATCAAAATTGTTTAAAAAGGATTTAGAATGAAGAACACACCTTAGATCTTCACTTGTAATGATTTAGAGAGTTGGATTATGTGTAGATGCATTATTGTGCGACTAATGCTTTGGATTTACAATAAACATATGTTAATGATGATTGTCGAATGGGCGAAGGAGTATGAATGTGGGCGAAGGAAGAAATTAAGAGGTGAGAAGGATAAAAGACATACGAAGGAGAGACAAGGGGTGCGAAAGTAGATTTATTGTTTTGTAGTGCTTGGTTCGCACGAAGTGTTTGGGCGAACCTGCACATTCGACCATTCAATATGGGCGAATGTGCAGGCCTATAAATAGGTTAAGCCATTTTTGAAAGTTAGAGTTGTTCATTTTGTTTCCCTCATGTTCTGTGTCTCTCCCTAGTGTTTTGTCAACTTATTTTCACGTCATATCTGATTGTAATCTTTATTATAAACGTGTAATTTGAGTTGATTATTAATGAGAAAAACCTTCGAAAGATGATATCTGTGTTTTGATTGTTCTATTATCATAATTGTGATTGATTCAGGGATTCCGCACCTGAATCAAACTTGTTTGATCAATCTCTTTGTAGATTTGACGATCCAAAGCGCATACAAAGTGGTATCAGAGCCATTATGGATCAAACAACCATAATTTGATAATTTTACAGCAGATTTGGACCCTATTTTGATCAAAAACTTTCTGTTTTCATTGATAACATTGAATTGGTGATAAATTGATTGATTAGAGCTTGTTTTCATGGTTAAAATGCATAATTCTCTTTGATAAACTTGTTCCAAATCAAATCCGAATCAAAACCTGATTAATATCATCAAATTCTTTCAACTTTTGAAAAATTTGATCAAAATCAACTGATTTTCAAAGAATAACCGTTTTTGAAAAGTTCAGGGTCGAACCTAGAGAGAAATGGGCGAACGTGTGTGTTAAACGGTCGAACCAAAGAATTTTTGGTCGAAGGTGGTGTTTTCAGTGGTCGAACCAAGAGATTGTTAGTGTATTGGTGTTCATTCGATCATACTTGTTTCATTCGACCATTCAAATGGTTGAAGGAGATTTTCATACGGTCGAAGGAGATTTGTGTCTGTTATATCTTACATTCGTATCTTTGAAAACGGTCGAAGGAGAAGATTTTCTCTCATTCGACCATTCGACTCATACGAAGGAGTAAACTGTTTTAAACTTTTCTAATCTTTTCGTGTTTAAACATTTTCAGAACAAGATGTGGAACTTTCCGACTACACCACGACCCAACACGACACCACAACAGCAGACAACCATGGATCCTTGGTCCGTTGCTGCCCAAAAGACTAGTCAACCATCACAACCTATCAACTATATGGCTATGACTAGTTCTATTCCTCAACATGTTGCGCAACCACAACCGCAACTAATTGGCGACTATTGGGGAGTAGCAGCAGCAGCGGTTCACACACAGACGACCAATGCTATATCAATGCTTATTCAAGACTTGTCATCTGGAAGTGGAAACTGACCACCTAAGCTAATGGAGATGGTCGACTACAACACGTGGAAGACTAAATTCAAGATCCATTTGGAGGGTATGGGTTTAGAGGGTACTGAAGCATGGCAAATGATTGCGAAAGGCTATGCTGCTCCAGTCTTGGAGAACACTTGAGAGCCTATTCCTTTAGAGAATCTAGCAGACGATGAGAAGAAAAAGTTTGTTATTGAGAAAAAGGCATTTTCTCAATTATCCCAAGCTATTAACACAGATTTGCTGCATCAGTTTGGTTCGTGCACAACTTCTAAGCAGCTATGGGACATGTTGAGAAACAGACATGATGGGAATGAGAAGACTTGGAAACTAAGGATGGAGGAGCTTCACAAAGAGTTTGAGAATTTTAGTTACATGGGTAACGAAACTTTGAAAGAATTGGTTCCAAGGTATTGCCACTTACTCACAGAGCTGTCAAGCTATGAGATTAGCATACCTATGTCCGAACTGGTGGACAAGTTTGCCGATGCGCTACCACCATATTGGAACCAACATATTGAAGTATTGAAAGAAAAGGATGCGTACCAGTATTGGACGATCAATGAGTTTATACAGAAACTGGAGAACAAAGAGATGGAGGAGAAGAGGAAAGCAAAGAGGGCTCAAATTCCTCAGAATCCAGAACTTTATCTTGGTGGAACATCTTCTTCTCATACTACTTCAAGTTCTACTACCAACGTTGCTCCACACATTGCGTGCGTATCCAACATCGTTGAACCACCCAAACAACCCATCAACTATCTTGCTCAAACATCTTCATATACTTCACCATCATATCCTACAACAACTACCTATATTCCACCATTCTCACCCATGCAACAAGCAGCGTGTTACTCTGCTAGCCAACCTCAACAACAACAATCTTACAACCCTCAAATGAACCAAATTCAACTTAACCAAAACCAACCAAACCAAAGCGCAATTGTGTTGGAGACTTCTAATCTGAATAATGTTACTGTTGAGATTGCTCAACAACATGTAGCATTAGTTTCAGCGATGGTAGCATCATACAACGGTCTGATTGCTAGTCAAATTGGGAACAACAATTTGACCAATGAGGACTATGCACAGATCGACAAGGAAGAGATGGAATTGATGGATATACAGTGGGCTTTTGCAAGCATCATGAGAAGAGCCACTGATTTTATTCAGAAGACCGGGAGAACGGATCTTTCAACTTCTCCTAACACCACTTATGGCTTCAACAAAGCCAAAGTAACTTGTTTCAACTGTGGTGAAAAAGGTCATTTTAAAAGAGAGTGCACACAGCCAACACAACAAGGTAATCGAAATCCATTCAACTCTACATACCAAAACCGTCAAACTCAAAACCAAAACCAAGTATCATATCAACCTCACAACAATTATCAAAACCGCCAAAATAAGCAACAAAATAACAATGCTAGACAATCCACATCACAAAACCAAAACCAAACACAACCGAACTCAAACCGAACAATCATTCCCATATCTACACCAAAAACACAAACCCAAACTGAAAACCCAAATCAAGCTTTGGTGATACAGAAGGATGAGGGTTTCGATTCGACCGGTATGCAGTTGGGAGTGGAAGAAATTACAGCTGGAAACGTGGCTTGTGTGGCACAAAAGATGAATTTGGATGAACCGGTGGAGGTTGAAGAAGAGGTTGTATCTGAGAAGATAAGTGAGTTAAAGATTGAAGAGGTGAATGATGAAATGAGTGTTGATGTTGATTGTACTGAGAAGAAAACTGGAATGGTTATGGATACTGTTGCTGATATTCCAGAACAGTTTGATTCCACTTATTCTGATGAGGAAAGTGATTCTGACTCTGAATCTAGTGTTAACTCACTAGATGACGACATTGACCAGTTGCTAGCTGAAGCTGATTTCTTGATGACTCAGAAGTCATGCATGGTGAATGATGCTTGCACCAGAATTGACTACTCCAAGTTTTTCGCTGGGAAGGAAGCTCATTTTGCTCTAATGGCCATGATAGAATCTCCTAAGCAGGTAAGTACTAAATCTACTGTTAATTCTACTTGTGTTAAAAATTGCAAGTCTTGTGATAAATTGACAGATGAAAACAAGCAACTCAAGGTTCAACTTGAGAGTGCAAAAATTAACTGTCAATTATATCAAAAGGAATCAAAAGAATTCAACAGAGTACTTGATGGGTATAAGAAAGATATTTCTGAATTGAAAAAGACTTTGTCTTTAAAGCAATTGGCCATAAACAATTATATAAACGATTTAGAAAACACAAAATTGGAAATGGCCACCATCAAGTGCTTTGCAGAGAAAGTTAACAAAAAGCTTGAAAGCTATAAGCACATTGCTTATCTAGTTGACCACATCATCGAAGAACCTTCACAGTCGAGTAGTGTAAACTACAAAGCTGTCCCATCTCCGGTGTTGTTCGAAAACCATAATTCGCATGCAATAGCACTAGAGAGCTTAGTCAATTCTGACTCTACATCAGATAACGAGTCCAACACATCCAGTGTCGGAGACCCGTATTCTGATGTTAGACCTGTTCTACTGAGACGGTTGTTGAAAAAGTGAGTGATATTCCTGATAAAAATCACATCATCACTACTGAACTGGTCTCACCATCTCAGATTGTCCATCCCATGGCTAACGCACACAGAAAGAATCAATCAGCAAAGAATCTTGACAAGAAAGTTGAGAAGTCTGTGGTTAAAAATGTTGAAAAGAAAATTGAAAATAAAACTGAAAAGTCAAAAGAAGTGAAAAACGAATCGAGTGATAAACATGTGAAAGTTTTTTATCGGATGCAAGGCTCCGATAAGATTATGTCCGATGAAGAATATCCGATACAATTTGCAAACTATTCTAAAATTGAAAAGATCTGGCAGGAAAGTACAATTTGGTTCCCAAAACATGAACGAACCAATGATATTCCTCCAGCCATTTTAAAGAAAATTCATTCGGATAATTCTAAAGACCCAAAGGTCAATGTCACACAATTCGTTAAACCAACAGACAAGTCAAATAGTTTTATTGAGCCGGCTTACTCAAAGGACCCAGCTCCTAAGAGTTTAAGAAGACAGTGTATGGTTGATCAATATCCCATTGCTAGTTATTCTAGGTCGAACATCAAGGAAAACTATGAAGTGTACCGTGCGTGTTTTAAGTGCGGGGAAAGGGGGCATTTACTTGCCAACTGCCCGTATGTACGACACATGAGGCACGAGGTGGAGATGAAGCAAAGATATGATTGTCCGGTTGATAATTACAGTTATCCACAGAGACGGTTTTTCCCTCAACAAGCACCTTATTATAATCAAAACAATTATTTCAAAAGGAGGGAAAATCGTCCGATGACTTTTGACAGACGCAACCGAATAGCCACTGAGAAACCATTGAAGAAACCATTGGTGAACACAACTGCTGCAAACAAAAAGGTTCTTACTAAACCTAATGTCAAACCAGCAGTGGGACCTGTCTCTGTCAAATCAGAGAAGGTAACCAAGAAGGTATCGTTCAAGGACGAAGTAAAGAAACCGGCTGAGACCTCAAAATCTCCGATCAGGATCTTGAAACGCACTGAATAGTCTTGGTCATCAAAGGGTTCCGAGGGTGCTTCAACTTCACAAAATGTGAAATCTGAGAAAGAAAAAGTTTTGTGTGAAAAGAAAGCGGTTGATAAAACCCAAGATGTTTGTGAAACAAATGACTCTTTGAAACAATCAGTTCAAAGACCCAAGACCAAACAGGCTTGGGTCCCCCAAAAAATCTAACTTTTCTACTTTATATGTCCAGGGAGCTTCAGCTGGCCCTGTTAGCAGTCTTTGGATTATTGACAGTGGAGTTTCTGGCCATATGACTGGGGATCTATCGCTACTGTTCGATATTCGAAATATCAATGGAGGCTATGTAGCGTTTGCTGGGAACAAAGGAGGCTATATTACCATGGAGGGTAGTGTGAGTAATGGGATTGTGAGCTTCGAAAGAATTTCTTATGTGAAGCAGATAGATTACAACCTATTGAGTGTCAGTCAGATATGTGACAAGCAATTTTCTGTGTACTTTGACGACAAATCTTGCTACATACTCAAGCCGGGGTTTGAATTACCAAAAGAGTGGGTGATGCTAAAGGCACCGAGAGTGAACAACTTGTACATTCTCGATATGTCAAAGGCAATGACCACCCAAGGCCAAGTCACGTGTTTCCTCTCCAAGGCTACAGAAAAAGAATCCATTATGTGGCACAGGAGGATGGGACACATTCATCTCAGAAAAATGAATCAATTGGTGAAAAATGAACTTGTCACAGGTGTAAACGTCAAACATTTTCACCTAAATGACAAGTGTGTGAGTTGTAAAAAGGGGAAGCAGCACAAACATTCCCATTGACCAAAGAAAGTTAATTCCGTTGAACTGCCACTTGAGCGTTTGCACATGGATCTGTTTGGACCGGTCAAGCGTAAGAGTCATGCTGGGGAGTTATACTGTCTTGTGGTGACTGATGATTATTCAAGATTTTCATGGGTGATGTGCTTACACAGGAAGAGCGACACATTTGACAACTTGAAAGTTCTGTTCACTCGTCTGGAAAATATCTATGGTCTTAAGATCAAGAGGATTAGGAGTGACAATGGGACGGAGTTTAAAAATGCACAAATGGACGATCTTTGTGAAAACAAAGGAATTCATCATGAATATAGTGCTCCGTATACCCCACAACAGAACGGTGTCGCCGAACGCAAAAACATGACTCTAATTGAAACGGTGAGGACAATGCTTGCGGACTCAAATCTTCCAGTAATGTTCTGGAATGAAGCAATTTACGCAGCTTGTTATACTCTCAATCGCGTTTTAACGGTGAAGAAGTTTGGCAAAACTTCTTTTGAGTTGTTGAATTATCGCAAGCCGAATTTAGAGTATCTAGAACCGTTTGGAGCTCCTTGTACCATGCTTAATCTATCTGAGAAGTTCGCACCAAAAGCCGAGGAAGGATATTTTGTTGGATATGCAACCCCGCTCAAACGGGTATTCAACAAAAGAACTCGTCAGGTCGAGGAGTGGGCTAACGTTGAAGTGCAACGGTGCACTCAGAATTTACAAGGAAGCGGTCCAGACTGGATGTTTGATTACAAAGATTTCTTTGAATCATTCAATCTAGATAGCTTGGTTGAAGAGGCTGTACTACGCTTATATTACAAGGTCGAAAATGCAGTGACTTCACCGTTAGTGCGTCCGATTACCGTGAATCCTCAAACAGCTTCTAATGATGCCAATGTTCCTGTCGTTGAAGAAGAAGTATTTCAAGAAGCTTCCACAACGTTGAATTCATCAGAATCAGAAGATGACGACGATGATGTTACAAGCGAAGCTATCTTAGATCATGCTACAGTGACACCACCAGTGAACCCAACTACAAATGGTGCTTCAACATCGAATGTGGGTAATGATCTGGTTTCTACAGAGAACTTAACTACTCAGACGGGAGTCCAAGTACCTGATTATCCGGAATCTCGGATACATCAAATTCTCCCGATTGAGCAAGTTATTGGTGATCCTGGTAGCAGTGTAATGAGAAGAGGACAATTGAGGAATGCGAACTCACCAGAAAACATTGGCAATCTTGCTTTATATGCCAAAATACAAAAATCTGGTTTTCAGAATGACTGGTCTTTTGCTTGCTATGTTTCGCAGGTGGAGCCGCGAACTTACAAGGATGCTCTTTTGGACGACGCTTGGGTGGAAGCAATGCAAGAGGAGTTGTTGCAGTTTCAGAAACTTGGCGTCTGGACACTTTCAGATCTACCCCCGGGAAGAAAGAAGATTGGAACGAAGTGGGTGTTTAAGTGCAAAAAGGATGATAGAGGAGTGATCATAAGGAACAAAGCTCGTCTGGTTGTACAAGGATTTCATCAGGTTGAGGGAATCGATTACAACGAAATCTAAGCACCAGTTGCACGTCTAGAAGCAATCCGAATGTTTCTGGCGTTTGCATCATACATGAAGTTTAAGGTGTATCAGATGGATGTCAAGAGCGCATTCCTTTACGGTGTGGTCAAAGAGGAAGTATATGTAGGTCAACCACCAGGCTTTGAAGACCCTATTCACTGGAATAAGGTCTATGTACTGAACAAAGCTCTCTACAGGTTGCACCAAGCTCCAAGGCAATGATATGAGGAGCTGAGCACATATCTTCTCTCAAAAGGATTCAAGCGAGGTTTGGTAGACTGCACACTGCTCACTAAACGAACAGGCGATGACTTGCTTCTAGTCCAGATTTATGTTGACGATATTATATTTGGGTCTACTAACGAACTTCTGTGCAGAGAATTTGAACGTGTTATGCAGGAAAAGTTCGAGATGAGTGCAATGGGAGAGATGCAGTTTTTCCTAGGCTTGCATGTGGAACAAAGACCAACGGGGATCTTTATTCACCAGACAAAATATGTTTCTGAAGTCTTGAGCCGATTCCAGATGGATGATTCGAAGCCGATGGATACCCCAATACAACCTAATCACGGGATTGGAGTTGACGCTAAGGGGGATTTAACTGATCCATTTACATACAGAGCAATCGTCGGATCTCTGATGTATCTCACTGCCTCCAGACCTGATATAATGTTTGCCACATGTCTCTGTGCTCGTTATCAATCGAAGCCGAAACAGAGTCATCTTGCAGTTGTCAAACGTATCCTTAGATATCTGAAGGGTTGTCTGTCGAGAGGACTATGGTACCCTAATGATGATAGTTTTGACCTAATCGCTTTTAGTGATGCAGATTGGGGCGGCTGTGACAAAGACAGCAAATCCACAACGGCTGGATGCCAGTTTATGGGGAGCAGGCTCGTAACCTGGCAATGCAAGAAACAGACCGCAGTTGCATTATCCACATGTGAAGCAGAATACGTTTCAGCATCGAGCTGCTGCTCACAGGTTCTTTGGATCCAACAACAGATGGTGGACTAAGGTTTGCAATTTCTTAAAACCCCTATTTACTATGATAATGAAGCCGCAATCGCATTAACAAAAGACTTAGTAAATCACTCAAAGGCTAAACATATCCGGATTAAATATCATTTTATCCATGATTGTTATGCTAAAGAGTTGATCGATATGGTCAAAATCCACAAAGATTAGCAACGCGCAAACCTTTTTACCAAAGCTTTTGATAAATCGAGATTTGAATATCTTTTGAAAGCTAATGGTATTAAAGAAAAACAAGACTGATCACCACCTCAGTTTATCGCTTTTTAGTTAAATTTTTACTGTTTTTTTAGAAAAATTTGAAAATTCAAAAACATTGAAAAATTTCAAAATCCATAAAAATTAGAAAATTTCTTTGCTGACTGCTATATCTTCTTCCCTTAGATTAACGTCGTCAGATTTATGTGAACAAACGATATCTGGGCAATCACATATTTGAAATGCTTTTTAGCTTATCCTTGGGAACAGTAAATTTAAAAATTTATAAAAAATCAGAAAATCCAAAAATGATTTCCTGGAGAAAAAGGGGAAATGATAGTACATCAGTGGGGATTTGACACATTCAAAGAAATGTAATGCTATATAGGGCGTGTGTCTGAGTCTGTGCGATGTGTTGATAGGCTTCGTAGACTTAATACTGCGTGCCTGATACATACATATCAAACGAATTGTTGTGTGGATGAACTCCTCATTTGCATATGGTCTTAGTACCGTAATTTCGTTTGATAGGGTATTTGTACAAAACTCGGAGGTTTAAGGTCGTTATGTTATTAGTTGTTTGGGGATAGCCTCTCTGATCTTCTGCTGTAAGTCATTACAGACCTAGATCAGATAGGGTATCTTTATAAAAGAGCTTTATGCCAAATCCTAAAGTTACCGAATTGAGGAACTTTCCATGTTTTATGATGATCAAAGATTATCTATTACATCGTCTTAATCACTGATGCAAATCATGATTAATATTAGTCCTCAACCTGGTAAAGTGCACATGTTACTTTGTTGCATTAATTTGCTGACCTGTATACCTCTGTGCATTATACCTTGAAAATTACAGACGACGATAGCATAATCACGCTTTACAATGAGTCTTTGTGCATTTACTTTTTGATACGGGAGTATGTCGTGTGTGTGGGAACCACAGACAATTATGTTTATACTATACATAATAGTATCAGTCTAAAGCACTGCACAAAAGTCTGCATGTGAGTTTATGTGGATCACAATATCAGCAGTTGCCAGATCACACATTGTCTTTAATGATAATAATCAAAAGATCAGTGGTGTGATCAGATTTCTCAATAACTGATATGATCCCTTTACCGGAAATCCCAAAACATTTACTGTTTTCTATTTACATTTCTGCGTTTATTTTCTCATCAAAAATTACAAAACTCAAAAAGATTTTAGGTGTGTTTTAACATAAACTTTAGAAAATCCAAAAAGATTTTACATTTATATCTTATTTTTGATAGCTGATGGTGGTTGATGACGATTTTCTAAACCTTGATGAACCATTTGAGCTTTGTCATCTTTAATTGAGAAAATATGATTGTCGGATGCTTAAAAGTTGAAAAATATTTTGAACGGGACTCGATTTTGAGATTTGGTAAAATTTTCAAAATTCCTGATTCACTTTCGCCCATTCGATTGGGTCGAAGGAGGAATTTTCATTCTCATTCGTACGTTTTATTTTGGGCGAAGGTGAGAGTTCTTTAGTTGTTTTTCTCTTTCGAACCCTTATGTCTCATTCGTACCTTTCATTAGGGGCGAAAGAGACATAAGCTTCACATTCGACCGAGGTAAATGGGCGAATGAGAAGCCTATATATATTCTCTGCTCATTCGAATCCTTACAAAATTTTTTCAAATTTTCTGATTTAAAGTCCACTTGTTGCTCGTGCTTTTTAGACCATCTCATTGTGTTCGTCTGTTGATTCTCATCAGTTTCCATTCATTTTTACAGGTTAATATTCAATATTGAAGGATTAATCAGTGATTTAGTGTTCGAGCCCTAATCACTATTGCACAGGGTCTTACACCTGATAATTGAACTTGAATGTGTTAGGGATTCATTGCTTAAGTGTTTTAGGGAGAGATTATCCAAAAACATAGGTTTAAACACTATCAGTTAGGGTAATCGATTGTTTAAACACATAGAACCCTAGTTTTTGACTGAAAACACTTAATCAATGTTTAACTGGTTAAATTGATTGTTTGGAAATGTTATTCGGAAGTTTTAGATGATTGTTGAATCAAAATAACAAGTTAAAATCAACTGATGTTCAAAATTGAAAATTTGAAATGAAGAACTGTCCCTTCGCACGTTTCGAACGGTCGAACGTACAAAAACGGGCGAAGGAGTAAGTTTAGTCTGGGCGAATGTACAAATTTGGGCGAATGAAACTTTTTGTCAAAAACTTTTACATTCATACCTATGTAATTTCACATTCGTACCCTTAATCTCTCATTCGCACCTCCGTTTGGGCGAATGAAGAGTTCAATTACCAATTTTTCAAACTTTGTTTATTTTGTCGATTTTTAACGTGTTTACTTGTTTTATTTTGCAGTTTCAACCATGTCTGAACAGGAGAAACCTACTGAACAAGCTGGATTATCTTCACAAGCTGCCAAGAAAGGAAATGAAGAGCTTTTACCGTTCAAGAATGCGCATAATTGTTGTGCATATCTTGGGGACGTTAAGAAGCACACTGAATTCACAGAGATTATAGAGTTTCTGAAGAGAAGTCGGGTGATAGACGCAATTGCTACACCTGCTATTATCTACCGAGACATGATACAAGAGTTTTGGAATGAAGCGAAGATGGATTTCTGGGAGTGTGAATCGTCTCTGGTGAGCAAGATACAAGGAAAATTGGTCATTGTTTCAGAGAAGGATATCAGGGAAGCTTTGAACCTTCAAGATGAAAAGACTGATCCCAGAGAGCTTAGCTTTATGGAACAGAGAAAGTGCTTTCTAAGGATGAAATATAATGGGTCGATTACTGATGGCTCATTACACAAGGGAAAGCTGTGTCCACAATTCAAGTATTTGGCGCATGTGATGATACATGTATTCGGTTCAGCTGCTGGAGGTTATGATCTGATGAGAAAGAGTATTAGCTCAATGATGGTAGCCTTGATATTGAACAAACCGTTCAATGTATCAGGAATGCTTATGGAACATCTGTTGGAACCTGTCAGAGGCACAAGGAATCTGAAGTTTTTGTTGTATCCTCGATTCCTTCAGATGATTTACGATCACAAGTATGAAGAATTGAAGAGGGATCCGAAACAGATTGTAGTTCAAGAACATATGTCCATCAATACATTGGCAAGAATGAAAGCATATAAAGGTTTGTCGATGAATGAACGTCAACCAGTTAGACGTTTATTTGGACATTTGGCGAGAGTTGACTATGAGGATCCGGGTAAAGGTGAAGTAAGGCATGCTAATAGTGATTCAGACGAAGACAATCCATTACACCCTGTTGATCCAGAGGCAAAGCGAAAGCGACAGGTTATTAATGTGGGAGCTAAAAGTGGAAAAGGGAAAGAGAAAGAGATAAGGATAGATGTTGTTCCTGAGCCTGCTAAGAAGAAAAGTGCACCAAGAAGGCATAAGAGCATGGCGAAGAAAGGGTTACACCTAGTTGATGAGGCGTCAGTTGATTCTGAAGAGACGCAGGAAGATGAACACTGGGATTCAGATGCTGAGACGGTAAAGACTACCACGCCCAAGGCCACTGTGGCTGGTGAGTCTGCCAGTTTGAATAGATCTGTGGAGGAACAGAGAATGAATAGCCCTATTCACTTGGATGAAGAGGATGAGGGTTTAGGTCTGTGAGCAGGAGACTTTCCTGGTTCGCCAGTTCAGGGGGAGAAACCAAAGAAGCCCCAATTCAAAAAGAAAGAAAAGGTGGTAAAGCCCACAGAGAAGAGAGCTAGAGAGATTGAATCGTTGATAGCAGGAAAGAAGTTGCCACCTGCTTCTAGTTTGAAATCACCAGTTGCTGCTCCAGTCTCAAAGAAGCAGAAAACCACAGCTACTTTAAGTATTGAACAGGGAGCTGATATACCTGTTGATGCATTTAATGAAGCATTAGATAACGTACTGAAGAAGATGAAAAAGGGTAAACTGCCAGAGGTTGCTGAAGTTTCCACTAAAAAGGTTACAGTGGATAGTGATGTGATGAACACTGTTAATCGGAAACTTGCTGAAATGATGAATCTAATAAACAAGCAGCAGACTGAGATTGCCCAATTGAGACAAAATGACTCAAAGATGTTGGATGTAGTGGTTACATCACATAAGAATAATGAGGAATTGAAAAAGAAGATTAAACAGTTGCAGAAGGATAATAAGAAGCTGTTGAAAATGAGCAAAGGAACACCAGACGGATTATAGCTTTGAAGGGAGAAAATAAGAAGCTGAAAGAGAGTAATAAAAACATGGATAATCTAATCAAAGATTTATACTCTTGAGCTCCTCAGCTGAAAGATGGTGAAGAGGATAAAGAGCAAGATGAGGACCAAGTTGATTTTGAACTGTCTGATGATGATGAGGAGGATGATGAAGATCTTGATGAAGATGCTGGTAAAGCTCCTAAAAAGAAGAAGGATGATGATGATGATGGTTCGAATGATGGTTTTGGTGATGATAGCAGCTCTGCATTTGATGATGATGATGATGACGATACAGACAAATATAAGTATGAGAAGAGATAATCTGGAAAAAGGAGGAGAATCTAGTTCAAAAGCCCCTGGAGGATCAGTGGATGATGATACGATCTTCTGGAATGAAAAGCTGAAGTCTATGTCTAAAGATGATAAACAGATGTATCGCCAGATGCTTACTGATCGAGTCTGGATGATTGACATGACCAGCAGATTTTCTGAGATTTTATAGTCTAGTGACAGGGTGCTTGAATTAGAGTACAATGATCCAGATTTGGAAGATGGTGAAGTCTCGGCGGCTATGACAAAAGATATTTTTGAACGTTTAGCGAAACAGGTTGGACAAACGTTAGAAGAACTGTTAGCTGATAACCAGATTCCTAATCTACCTGAAAAGGAAGCTAGAAATCATTTTGATGATCAAGACGTACCTGTGTTCGAGGATATTGAAGTTGAAGATATCACAAGTGAAGAGTATCCAGAATATTTTAAGAAAGATAAGGATTCTGGATTTACTTCCTTCAGTGATGAACTATTGAATGAAGCCGAGAGACTTGCAAATAAGAAGAGCGATATTTTTGTTGATGAAGTATTCAGAGGGCATGATAAACCACATATCAGACAATTTGATAGCTTGAAAGAGTTACTGAGGGAATTAAGAGAGAAAGAGGCTAATCGTCCGAAAGCTGAGATTCAAGGGAGCTTTTATAAATTCCACAACGAAATGTTTCAAGGAAAAGCATTGGGTTGGAAGTTTATAAAGCAATTGAAGTGTGTTGCAGTGAAGTGGGAGAAAGGGATACTCTACTTTGATAGATTTCATGATTTGAAGACTCTCCCATACTGGGCCATTCGTGATATTTGTCGTCACAAGTTGACTGGAACGACAAATGATCAGATTGCCTACTTTGCTGATAAGATGGCTAGAGAAAGCAGGACGAAGTGGAATCTCTTTGAACCTCAGTATCCAAAAAGGATTGTTCACAAGAAAACCATTGATGATATTACCGGTTTGCCCAAGGTGACTTTAAAGTACAAACCACCAAAAGTGTTGAGGCATATTCCATTGTTGCAGATTCCTCAACATTTTGCAAAAGACATTATCTGGTGGTACTACGATTGGAAGATTGCAGAAGCTATGATAGTTTTGAAGGATGGTGAAAAAGTTTCAAGAAAATACACATTTTTGATCCCATGCGGTTGGTGAATTGTTCACATGAGGACATCATAATGTTGTATTACAATCCTATTTTCAGCGATGTGAAAGATGCTGAACAAGCTAGTAAATATCAGCGTGTGGTATTTTTGTGTTTTGCTCATGATATCAATGCCGGATGCGACTATGATAAGAAGCTCGGCAAGTTTGTTAAAGCTCAAGAGGTTTCTGAAGAAAAGAAGAAAAAGCCGAAGCAAGTATTTGAGAAGGTGATGACATTGGAAGAAAAGAAACTTTTGAGGATAAAGCTGATGAACAAGAGAATGGATGAAGAACGAAGGCTTAAACAATCCAAGCAATAGTCGAGGGGGAGTTTGTAGATGCATTATTGTTTGACTAATGCTTTGGATTTACAATAAACATATGTTAATGATGATTGTCGAATGGGCGAAGGAGTATGAATGTGGGCGAAGGAAGAAATTAAGAGGTGCGAAGGAGAAAAGACATACGAAGGAGAGACAAGGGGTGCGAAAGTAGATTTGTTGTTTTGTAGTGCTTGGTTCGCACGAACTGTTTGGGCGAACCTGCACATTCGACCATTCAATATGGGCGAATGTGCAGGCCTATAAATAAGTTAAGCCATTTTTGAAAGTTAGAATTGTTAATTTTGTTTCCCTCCTGTTCTGTGTCTCTCCCTAGTATTTTGTCAACTTATTTTCACGTCATTTCTGATTGTAATCTTTATCTAAACGTGTAAATTGATTTGATTATTAATGAGAAAAACCTTTGAAATGATGATTTCTGTGTTTTGATTGCTTGATTATCATAATTGTGATTGATTCAGGGATTCCGCACCTGAATCAAACTTGTTTGATCAATTTCTTTGTAGATTTGACGATCCTAAGCGTATACAAAGTGGTATCAGAGCAAAGGCTCGATTTCACGATTGCAAATTGATCTGAATTGATGAAAACAAATTAGAATTCTGATTTAAAAGTTCAAAACCCAAGAAATTTTGAAGCTTTTCATAAAAACATGGTTTTTGATTGAATTGGAGTTGAATTTGATGTTATTTTCACAAATTCTTTCACAAATGTTTGTCTAAATTCAATTCCGAACAAGACCTATCAAATTTCATTACATTTGGTAAAAATTTTGTCAAAAGCCGATCAGATTCGTGTTCTTCAGGTTGAAGATGATGAACAGACCTCAAACGGTCGAATGTGAGTTTTGAGGGTCGAACGAAGTATTATTTGGTCGAATCTAGAGTTTATCAGTGTTATTTTGTTCATTCGACCATTTTGTCTCATTCGACCCTTCGGACGGTCGAAAGTGAAATCAAACGGTCGAAAGAGAGTGTAAAGGGTCGAAAGAGATTAGTGTTTGTTATATTCCTCTTTCGTATCTTTTCAAACGGTCGAAGGAGATCATTTTGGCTCATTCGACCACTCGACATTTGAAAAGGGTCAAACGTAGAATCTGATTTTCAAAGATTTTGATTTTTAAGGTCGAACCAAGACTGAGACACATTCGACCCTTGTAAAAGGTTGAATAAGACTGCTTACTTCCACATTCGAACCTACGAATATTCGGATAATATTTTTCAAATTTTAAGGTGTAAAAAATTTAGAAAATTTTTGAAATAATTTTTGTTGAAAAATGATGAATTACTTGGTTGTATCAAGAACTGATGATCAGATAAAAGCTGCAATGCAACAAAAGCTATCATGGGAACAAGTTGTTGCATCTAAGATTCAACAACCTGTTACACAACCAGCTGTGCAACCAACTGATAAAATGGTTAATGTGAATGGGTGTATTAACAGAGATTGTGTTAAAAGTAATGTTGTGTGTCTTGTCAAACAAATGGGGAAATGATAGTACATCAGTGGGGATCTGACACATTCTAAGAAATGTAATGCTATATAGGGCGTGTGTCTGAGTTTGTGCGATGTGCTGATAGGCTTCGTAGACCTATTACTGCGTGCCTGATACATACATATCAAACGAATTGTTGTGTGGATGAACTCCTCATTGGCATATGGTCTTAGTACCGTAATTTCGTCTGATAGGGTATTTGTACAAAACTCGGAGGTTTAGGGTCGTTATGTTATTAGTTGTCTGGGGATAGCCTCTATGATCTTCTGCTGTAAGTCATTACGGACCTAGATCAGATAGGGTGTCTTTATAAAAGAGCTTTATGCCAAATCCTAAAGTTACCGAATTGAGGAACTTTCTATGTTTTATGATGATCAAAGATTATCTATTACATCGTATTTATCACTGATGCAAATCATGATTAATATCAGTCCTCAACCTGGTAAAGTGCACATGTTACTTTGCTGCATTAATTTGCTGACCTGTATACCTCTGTGCATTATACCTTGTAAATTACAGACGACGAAAGCATAATCACGCTTTACAATGAGTCTTTGTGCATTTACTTCTTGATACGGGAGTATGTCGTGTGCGTGGGAACCACAGACAATTATGTTTATACTATACATAATAGTATCAGTCTAAAGCACTGCACAAAAGTCTGCATGTGAGTTTATGTGGATCACAATATCAGCAGTTGCCAGATCACACATTGTCTTTAATGATAATAATCAAAAGATCAACGGTGTGATCAGATATCTCAATAACTGATATGATCCCTTTACCAGAAATTCCAAAAAATTTATTGTTTTCCATTTACTTTTCTGCATTTTAGTTTCTCGTCAAAAATTACAAAACTCAAAAAAAAAAAAAAAAAAAAAAATTTAGGTGTGTTTTAACATAAACTTTAGAAAATCCAAAAAGATTTTATAATTCTATCTTATTTTTGATAGCTGATGGTGGTTGATGCCGATTTTCTAATCCTTGATTAACCATTTGAGCTTTGTCATCTTTAATTGAAGAAATATGATTGTCGGATGCTTAAAAGTTGGAAAATATTTTGAACGGGACTCGATTTTGAGATTTGGTAAAATTTTTTTAAAAAAATTCCCGATTCACTTTCGCCCATTCGATTGGGTCGAAGGAGGAATTTTTCTTTTCATTCGTACGTTTTATTTTGGGCGAAGGTGAGAGTTCTTTAGTTGTTTTCTCTTTCGAACCCTTGTGTCTCATTCGTACCTTTTATTAGGGGCGAAGGAGGCATAAGCTTCACATTCGGCCGAGGTAAATGGGCGAATGAGAAGCCTATATATATTCTTATCTGCTCATTCGAACCCTTATAAAAATGTTTCAAAAATTCTGAATTAAAGTCCACTTGTTGCTCGTATTATTTAGATCTTATCATTGTGTTTGCCTGATTCTTCTGATCATTTTGCAATAACTTTTACAGGTTAATATCAAGATTTGACTGTTTAATCCTCAAATTTCAGTTCGAGCCCTAATTTTTATTGAACAGGGTTTTATACTTGATAATTGCACTTAAATGTGTTAGGGGTTCATTGTTTAAGTGTTTTAGGGGGAGATTATCCAAAAACTTAGGTTTAAGCATCAACAGTTAGGGTAATCGATTGTTTAAAAACATAGAACCCTAGTTTTTGATTAAAAACACTTAATCAATGTTTAACTGATAAAATTGTTTGTTAGGAAAGGTTAATCGGAGGTTTTTGGAGCCTAATGAATCAAAATAACAAGTTGAAATCCACTAATTTTCAAAATTGAAAATTTGAAATGAAGTACAGATTCCTTCGCCCCTTTCGAACGGTCGAAAGAGTAAAACTGGGCGAAGGAGTAAGTTTTGTCTGGGCGAATGAACAGAAATGGGCGAATGACACATTTTTCAAAAAACATTTTACATTCGTACCTATGAAAGTTCTCATTTGTACCAAGAATTTCTCATTCGCACCTCCGTATGGGCGAATGAGTAGTTAAAATACCAAATTTTCAAACTTTGATTATTTTGTCGATTTTTAAGCTTTATTTTGCAGTTTGAACAGGAGAAACCTACTGAACAAGCTGGATCATCTTCACAAGCCGCTGGTAAAGGAAAAAAAGAACTATTGCCGTTCGAGAATGCGCACAACTGTTGTGCATATCTTGGGGACGTAAAGAAGCATACTGAATTCACAGAGATTATAGAGTTCTTAAAGAGAAGTCGGGTGATAGATGCAATTGCTACACCTGCTATTATCTACCGAGACATGATACAAGAGTTTTGGACGGAAGCTAAGATGGATTTCTAGGAATGTGAATCGTCTCTGGTGAGCAAGATACAAGGAAAATTGGTCATTGTTTTAGAGAAGGATATCAGGGAAGCTTTGAATCTGCAAGATGAAAAGACTAATCCTAGAGAGCTTAGCTTTATGGAACAGAGAAAGTACTTTCTAAGGATGAAATACAACGGGCCGATTACTGATGGCTCATTGCACAAGGGAAAGCTATGTCCACAATTCTAGTATTTGGCGCATGTGATGATTCATTTATTTTGTTCAGCTGCTGGAGGTTATGATCTGATGAGAAAGAGTATTAGCTCAATGATGGTAGCACTGATATTGAACAAACCGTTCAATGTATCAGGGATGTTGATGGAACATCTGTTGGAACCTGTCAGAGGCACAAGGAATCTGAAGTTTTTGTTGTATCCGCGATTCCTTCAGATGATTTTTGATCACAAGTATAAAGAATTGAAGAGGGATCCGAAGCAGATTGTAGTTCAAGAACATATGTCCATCAATACACTGGCAAGAATGAAAGCTTATAAAGGCTTGTAGTTGAATGAACGTCCACCTGTTAGACGTTTATTTGGACATTTGGCAAGGATTGACTATGAAGATCCGGGTAAAGGTGAAGTAAGGCATGTTAATAGTGATTCAGACGTAGACAATCCATTACATCCTGTTGATCCAGATGCAAAGCGAAAGCGATAGGTTGTTAACGTGGGAGCAAAAAGTGGAAAAGGGAAAGAGAAAGAGATCAGGATAGATGTTGTTCCTGAGCCTGCTAAGAAGAAGAGTGCACCAAGAAGGAATAAAACCATGGCTAAGAAAGGATTACACATTGTTGATGAAGCGTCGATTGATTCTGAAGAGACGCAGGAAGATGAACACTGGGATTCTGAGACTGAAACTTTAAAGACTACCACGCCCATGGCTACCGTGGCTGGTGAGTCTGCAAGTTTGAACAGATCGGTGGAGGAACAGAGAATGAATAGCCCTATTCGATTGGATGAAGAGGGTGAGGGTTTAGGTCTGGGATCAGGAGACTTTCCTGGTTCGCCAGTTCAGGGGGAGAAACCAAAGAAGCCCCAATACAAGAAGAAAGAAAAGGTGGTAAAGCCCGCAGAGAAGAGAGCTAGAGAGATTGAAACGTTGATAGCAGGAAAGAAGTTGCCACCTGCTTCTAGCTCAAAATCACCAGTTGCTGCTCCAGCCTCAAAGAAGCAGAAAACCACAGCTACTTCAAGTACTGAACATGGAGCTGATATACCTGTTGATGCCTTTAATGAAGCATTAGATAACGTACTGAAGAAGATGATGAAGGGTAAACTGCTAGAGGTTGCTGAAATTTCCACTAAAAAGGTTACCGTAGATAGTGATGTGATGAACATTGTTAACCGGAAACTTGCTGAAATGATGAACTTAATAAACAAGCAGCAGACTGAGATTGCTCAATTGAGACAAAATGACTCAAAGATGTTGGATGTAGTGGTTACATCACATGAGAATAATGAGGAATTGAAAAAGAAGATCAAAAAGTTGCAGAAGGATAATCAGAAGCTGTTGAAAGAACACCAGACAGATTATAGCTTTGAAGGAAGAAAATAAGAAGCTGAAAGAGAGTAATAAAAACATGGATAATCTGATTAAAGATTTATACTCTTGAGCTCCTCAGCTGAAAGAAGGTGAAGAGGATAAAGAACTAGAAGAGGAGCAGGTTGATTTTGAACTATCTGATGATGATGAGGAGGATGATGAAGATCTTGATGAAGATGCTGGTAAAGCTCCTAAAAAGAAGAAGGATGATGATGATGATGGTTCGAATGATGGTTCTGGTGATGATAGTAGCTCTGCATTTGATGATGATGATGATGACAATGATGATGACGATACAGACAAATATAAGTATGAGAAGAGAGAATCTGGAAAAGGAGGAGAATCTAGTTCAAAAGCCCCTGGAGGATCAGTGGATGATGATACGATCTTCTGGAATGAAAAGCTAAAGTCTATGTCTGAAGAGGATAAACAGATGTATCGCCAGATGCTTACTGATCGAGTCTGGACGATTGACATGACCAGCAGATTTTCTGAGATCTTTAAATCTTGTGACAGGGTGTTTGAATTAGAATATAATGATCCAGATTTGGAAGATGGTGAAGTCTCGGCGGCGATGACAAAAGAGATTTTTGAAGGTTTAGCGAAACAGGTTGGAAAAATGTTAGAAGAACTGTTAGCTGATAACAAGATTCCTGATCTACCTGAAAAGGAAACTGGAAATCATTCTGATGATCGTGACGTACCTGGGTTCGAGGATATAGAAGTTGAAGATGTGACTAGTGAAGAGTATCCAGAATATTTTAAGAGAGACAAGGATTCTGGATTTACTACTTTCACTGATGAACTGTTAAAGGAAGCCGAGAGACTTGCAAAAGAAAAGAGCGATATGTTTGTTGATGAAGTATTCAGAGGGCATGATAAACCGCATATCAGACAATCCGATAGCTTGAAAGAGTTACTGAGGGAATTAAAAGAGAAAGAGGCTAATCATCCTAAAGCTGAGATTCAGGGTAGCTTTTATAAATTCCACAACCATATGTTTAAAGGAAAAGCGTTGGGTTGGAAATTTATAAAGCAATTGAAGTGTGTTGCAGTGAAGTGGGAGAAGGGGATACTCTACTTTGATAGATTTCATGATTTGAAGACTCTCCCATACTGGGCCATTCGTGATATTTGTCGTCACAAGTTGACTGGAACGACAAATGCTCAGATTGCCTACTTTGCTGATAAGATGGCTAGAGAAAGCAGGACGAAGTGGAATCTCTTTGAACCTCAGTATCCAAAAAGGATTGTTCACAAGAAAACCATTGATGATATTACCGGTTTGCCCAAGGTGACTCTAAAGTACAAACCACCAAAAGTGTTGAGGCATATTCCTTTGTTGCAGATTCCTCAACATTTTGCAAAAGATTTTATCTGGTGGTACTACGATTGGAAGATTGCAGAAGCTGTGATAGTATTGAAAGATGGAGATAAAAGTTTCAAGAAAATACTTTATTGTAAATCCAAAGCATTAGTCGCACAATAATGCATCTACAAACTCCCCCTCGACTATTGCTTGGATTTTTTAAGTCTTCGTTCTTCATCCATTCTCTTGTTCATCAGCTTTATCCTCAAAAGTTTCTTTTCTTCCAACGTCATCACCTTCTCAAATACTAGCTTCGGCTTTTTCTTCTTCGCTTCAGGAACCTCTTGAGCTTTAACAAACTCTTCGAGCTTCTTATCATAGTCGCATCCGGCGTTGATATCATGAGCAAAGCACAGAAATACCACACGCTGGTATTTACTTGCTTGTTCAGCATCCTTCACATCGCTGAAAATAGGATTGTAATACAACATTATGATGTCCTCATGTGAGCAATTCACCAACCACATGGGATCAAAAATGTGTATTTTCTTGAAACTCTTATCTCCATCTTTCAATACTATCACAACTTCTGACGTGAAAATAAGTTGACAAAACACTAGGGAGAGACACAAAACAGGAGGGAAATGAATTGAACAACAACTAACTTTCAAAAATGGCTTAACCTATTTATAGGCCTGCACATTCGCCCATATTGAATGGTCGAATGTGCAGGTTCGCCCAATCATATCGTGCGAACTAAGCTTTACAAAACAATAAATCTACATTGGCACTCCTGGTCTTTCCTTCGTATGTCTTTTCTCCTTCGCACCTCTTAATTTCTTCCTTCGCCCAGATTCATTCTCCTTCGCCCATTCGACAAACATCATTAACATATGTTTATTGTAAATCCAAAGCATTAGTCGCACAATAATGCATCTACAAACTCCCCCTCGACTATTGCTTGGATTGTTTAAGTCTTCGTTCTTCATCCATTCTCTTGTTCATCAGCTTTATCCTCAAAAGTTTCTTTTCTTCCAACGTCATCACCTTCTCAAATACTAGCTTCTGCTTTTTCTTCTTCGCTTCAGGAACCTCTTGAGCTTTAACAAACTTGCCGAGCTTCTTATCATAGTCGCATCCGGCATTGATATCATGAGCAAAACACAAAAATACCACACGCTGATATTTACTAGCTTGTTCAGCATCTTTCACATCGCTGAAAATAGGATTGTAATACAACATTATGATGTCCTCATGTGAACAATTCACCAACCACATGGGATCAAAAATGTGTATTTTCTTGAAACTCTTTTCACCATCCTTCAAAACTATCATAGCTTCTGCAATCTTCCAATCGTAGTACCACCCGATAATGTCTTTTGCAAAATGTTGAGGAATCTGCAACAATCGAATATGCCTCAACACTTTTGGTGGTTTGTACTTTAAAGTCACCTTGGGCAAACCGGTAATATCATCAATGGTTTTCTTGTGAACAATCCTTTTTGGATACTGAGGTTCAAAGAGATTCCACTTCGTCCTGCTTTCTCTAGCCTTCTTATCAGCAAAGTAGGCAATCTGATCATTTGTCGTTCCAGTCAACTTGTGACGACAAATATCACGAATGGCCCAGTATGGGAGAGTCTTCAAATCATGAAATCTATCAAAGTAGAGTATCCCCTTCTCCCACTTCACTGCAACACACTTCAATTGCTTTATAAATTTCCAACCGAACGCTTTTCCTTTAAACATATCGTTGTGGAATTTATAAAAGCTACCCTGAATCTCAGCTTTAGGACGATTAGCCTCTTTCTCTTTTAATTCCCCCAGTAACTCTTTCAAGCTATCGGATTGTCTGATATGCGGTTTATCATGCCCTCTGAATACTTCATCAACAAACATATCGCTCTTTTCTTTTGCAAGTCTCTCGGCTTCCTTTAACAGTTCATCAGTGAAAGCAGTAAATCCAGAATCCTTGTCTCTCTTAAAATATTCTGGATACTCTTCACTAGTCACATCTTCAACTTCTATATCCTCGTGTCACACCCCCAAAATGCACAGCGGAAGACTTAGCATGGTGGTGAACGGAGGTTGGTAATCAATGGTGTAATAACAAGTAATAAGTATTTGGACAAACTTACATAAAACTTATAAAATAAAAGTTTTATAACTTAGACCCAAAAAGGATCTAATTATTGTTACAAGAGTTCCCAAGATCATCATTTTATTACAAGTCCAAACACTAAATTGCCAAAACACATATTATTCCGCCATATTCCGAAGCATTTATCTTGTACCTGAAAAACACGTCAAAACATTTGTCAACACTAGGCTGGTGAATTCACAGAGTTTAATAAATAACATTTTTGCTTACCTTGCAAAAATTTATAAAAACCCTTTTCGCTTTACCACGAAAAGTATATCTTATAGATTCAAGATATATATATTTATAAACATAGATTTAAACATAGATTACTAAGACGATCATGTGGATTCATAAACTAGCTAGGAATATGAGTATGTGTTTACGTTATATGCTCATAATCAACACATGACAATTTGGTTCCCAATAAAATTTGAAGTAATTTTCCGAACTAAGACCAGAGCGACTGGTCGCGGCTAGGGTCATCAACCCGATGGATCCACCAACACTTCGCTTGCCCTCTATACCAAGGTTAATGATTATGAATGGCCCTGGGGAACATTACCTTAAGGTTTCATTTTCTCATCTTTCAATCCCGAAAGAAGGTTATCCGCCCATATATTCGTACACATTCCACACTTATCCGATTGTCTTTTATTAGCAATCTTAGTCATTTTTACAACGTGTTTTTCCCCCAAAACATTTATAAAACTTTATAAAAATGGGGCTGTGAACTCACCTTGTGGTAGTTTGAGTTATTTTTCCAAACCCTTGACTTTTCCGGTCGTCCGATTTCCTAATCATGAAAATCGTGTAAACGACTACGTTTCGCTTATTTTTCTAAGTTATACATTCAACTTAGATTTTTCACACAACATTTTCTAAAGAAAATGTAATCCTTTGAAATCATTCATTTTCAAAATACTTGTCCTTATTTACGACTCGTTGGTGATCGTGACTCGTTTTTGGTCCGTTACTTTTATATCAAAATACATAGCATCCTTTTTATTTTATCATCTCACACCCATTTTTACTTATCATATATTTATAATATCATGCATAAGTTAATTATACTATTAACATGCAAGACACTTAGTTACAAAATTAGTCGGTTCTAGGCGATATCTTCGGCAATTTCTCGAAATTCCAATTCGTGTGGCTTGTAAAAACATGTAGTATTTTAAATATACCTTTATTTACATGTTTTTATCTTAAAAATATACTTTTAGGACCTGTTTAAAATCAGATTTGTAATTCTTACAAATTTAGCCGTTTTTCGCCTTTTTATCGCCTAGTTTTGTACCGGACATTATCAAAACCAAGTTTTTGAACCAATACTTAAACTTTTTGGTTAAAATAAGTTATTTGATGAACTTTTATGTGATTTTTAGTATAAATAATCAGACCTCAATTTTTCTTTTAAAATCACTTATTAAAGTCCATAATTCAAGCATTTTTAGGTCCAAAATTACCCATTTCCTTATAATTTAAAAATCTAACCATTTTCTTTCAAACATGGGTCATTTTATACACATTTTCAAGCCAAACCTACTGATCTAAATCAGGTTTTAAAATCTCCATAAAACCTTTAAATTTTCATAGATTTTATGTCCACAATTTCACCAAATGGTTCATAACTTGTCATCCATAAACCAAGACTATAATGTGGGTTTTCTAAACTTTTATTTTTATGAAATTTTCTGTTTTAAACTAACATTTTCAAAGAAATTTTCCATATGTTAAAACCATGTTTTAAATCAAGTTTAGTAGATACAAAACCCATCAACTTGTGTTTAATCAAGAAAATTCCATTTTTATACATACATACATACACCTCACGGCATACATACATATATATATATCATCTTTTTATCTTCCATTCTTGCATCAAAATCCCACACTCTAAGTCTAGTTTAATCATCTATAACAAGAATTTTAACAAAAATCTATAGTTACACACACACACATATATACACGGCTATATATATATATATGTGTGTAACTAGTTTAGTTTTTCCCAATTTTAACTCATACATTATCATCCCTTATTGTATAAAACCAAGTTTTAATGCTTGAATCTTGTTTATCACATGTTAGATCATACATGCAAAAAGGTTTTTGAGTAAAATTTTGAAATACAATTTCTTACACACATGTATATATGTACGGCACATATACATATATGTATACAAACTCACGCCTACACCCACCAACACATCATATCTCGCTTTATTTTTAATGAAAACCACATATTTATAAATTTTGTTGTGTGAATCATCCAAGGTTAGTGATGAAAGATGAAAAAATCATATGAAAATAGTTAGGGTTTATACCTTTTTGAAACAAGAAAGTAGTTAGCTTGAAAAACCCTTTAAAACCTTGCTCAAATCTTCATCTATTATGTCTTCTTGGATGGTTTTGATTCATACATAGCTGGATTATAAGTGGTTTAAGTTGAAAAAAAAGAATTTAGAGAGAGAGAGTGAGGTATACGGTTGAGAGAGAGAGAGAGAGAAGTGGAAGAGGTAGTGTGTTGTGGTGGAGAAGTGAGGGTCTAGAACTTATAAGTAATCATCACCATGCATGAATCATCATGCTAGGCTTTGTTGGCAGCCCACACACACGACACACACATATAATAGGTTAGATTAGTTGTAAATTTTGGTGTAATATTATTATTTAGTGGGTATTGGGTGTAGATTAGCGGGTATATTACTAGTTAACGCGGTACCGGCCTCTAACTGTTTTAAATACCCGACACCCTTAAAAATAATATTTTTGACTCCGGACATAAAAATATGTATGTCGAGTTAATATTAGGTGCTATCCAGCGTAAAAATGGCGAATTTTCATACTATAGGCGCGCAGAATGCGCGGTATCGCGCGTTGCGACTAAAATCACCATTTTTATACTTTAACTTTATTTCTCCTTATTTTTTAACTAAATATGATTAGAAATATTATTTTAAAAATAAAATTTCAAATTTCGGACTTTAAATATTACCGGGTCATCACCAACGATCGCATTTCGCGCGCAAAATCGCTACGCGACAAGATTTTTAAATATGACACCTCTAGCCATATTTTTATATATAATACAAGCTTTTGGACTTAAAATTCACTTTATTAACTCAAATTATTATTTTTAAACATACACATAACCTTACATTAGTGCGGTTAATTTCCTGTTAAAACGCCGGGTGTTACACCTCGAACCCAGGTACGTCACGATCATCAGAATGATTTCCAGTTTCCTTGTATTGGGGCTTCTTTGGTTTCTCCCCCTGAACTGGCGAACCAGGAAAGTCTCCTGCTCCCAGACCTAAACCCTCATCCTCTTCATCCAATCGAATAGGGCTATTCATTCTCTGTTCCTCCACCGATCTGTTCAAACTTGCAGACTCACCAGCCACAGTAGCCATGGGCATGGTAGTCTTTAAAGTTTCAGTCTCAGAATCCCAGTGTTCATCTTCCTGCGTCTCTTCAGAATAAATCGACGGTTCATCAACAATGTGTAATTCTTTCTTAGCCATGGTTTTATTCCTTCTTGGTGCACTCTTCTTCTTAGCAGGCTCAGGAACAACATCTATCCTGATCTCTTTCTCTTTCCCTTTTCCACTCTTTGCTCCCACATTAACAACCTGTCGCTTTCGCTTTGCATCTGGATCAACAGGATGTAATGGATTGTCTTCGTCTGAATCACTATTAGCATGCCTTACTTCAACTTTACCCGGATCCTCATAGTCAATCCTCGCCAAATGTCCTAATAAACGTCTAACAGGTGGACGTTCATTCAACGACAAGCCTTTATAAGCTTTCATTCTTGCCAGTGTATTGATGGACATATGTTCTTGAAATACAATCTACTTCGGATCCCTCTTCAATTCTTTATACTTGTGATCAAAAATCATCTGAAGGAATCGCGGATACAACAAAAACTTCAGATTCCTTGTGCCTCTGACAGGTTCCAACAGATGTTCCATCAGCATCCCTGATACATTGAACGGTTTGTTCAATATCAGTGCTACCATCATTGAGCTAATACTCTTTCTCATCAGATCATAACCTCCAGCAGCTGAACCAAATACAAGAATCATCACATGCGCCAAATACTTGAATTGTGGACATAGCTTTCCCTTGTGCAACGAGCCATCAGTAATCGGCCCGTTGTATTTCATCCTTAGAAAGCACTTTCTCTGTTCCATAAAGCTAAGCTCTCTGGGATCACTCTTTTCATCTTGCAGATTCAAAGCTTCCCTGATATCCTTCTCTGAAACAATGACCATTTTTCCTTGTATCTTGCTCACCAGAGACGATTCACATTCCCAGAAATCCATCTTAGCTTCCGTCCAAAACTCTTGTATCATGTCTCGGTAGATAATAGCAGGTGTAGCAATTGCATCTATCACCCCACTTCTCTTTAAGAATTCTATAATCTCTGTGAATTCAGTATGCTCTTTACGTCCCCAAGATATGCACAACAGTTGTGCGCATTCTCTAACGGCAATAGTTCTTCTTTTCCTTTACCAACGGCTTGTGAAGATGATCCAGCTTGTTCAGTAGGTTTCTCCTGTTCAGACATGGTTTAAACTGCAAAATAAAGCAAGTAAACATGTTAAAAATCGACAAAATAATCAAAGTTTGAAAATTTGGTATTTTAACTACTCATTCGCCCATACGGAGGTGCGAATGAGAAATTCTTGGTACGAATGAGAACTTTCGTAGGTACGAATGTAAAATGTTTTTGAAAAATGTTTCATTCGCCCATTTGTGTTCATTCGCCCAGACAAAACTTACTCCTTCGCCCAGTTTTACTCTTTCGACCGTTCGAAAGGGGCGAAGGAATCTGTTCTTCATTTCAAATTTTTAATTTTGAAAATCAGTGGATTTCAACTTGTTATTTTGATTCATTAGGCTCCTAAAACCTCTGATTAACCTTTCCTAACAAACAATTTTATCAGTTAAACATTGATTAAGTGTTTTTAATCAAAAACTAGGGTTCTATGTTTTTAAACAATCGATTACCATAACTGTTGATGTTTAAACCTAAGTTTTTAGATAATCTCCCCCTAAAACACTTAAACAATGAACCCCTAACACATTTAAATTCAATAAAAATTAGGGCTCGAACCGAAATTTGAGGATTAAACAGTCAAATCTTGATATTAACCTGTAAAAGTTATTGCAAAATGATCAGAAGAATCAGGCAAACACAATGGTAAGATCTAAATAACATGGGCAACAAGTGGACTTTAATTCAGAATTTTTTAAAAAAATTTATAAGGGTTCGAATGAGCAGATAAGAATATATATAGGCTTCTCATTCGCCCGTTTACCTCGGTCGAATGTGAAGCTTATGTCTCCTTCGACCCTAATGAATGGTACGAATGAGACACAAGGGTTCGAAAGAGAAAACAACTAAAGAATTCTCACCTTCGCCCAAAATAAAACGTACGAATGAAAAGAAAAATTCCTCCTTCGACCCAATCGAATGGGCAAAAGTGAATCAGGAATTTTTAAAATTTTACCAAATCTCAAAATCGAGTCCCGTTCAAAATATTTTCCAACTTTCAAGCATCCGACAATCATATTTCTTCAATTATAGATGACAAAGCTCAAATGGTTTATCAAGGTTTAGAAAATCAGCATCAACCACCATCAGCTATCAAAAATAAGATAGAAATGTAAAATCTTTTTGGATTTTCTAAAGTTTATGTTAAAACACACCTAAAATCTTTTTGAGTTTTGTAATTTTTGACGAGAAAATAAAATGCAGAAATGTAAATGGAAAACAGTACATGTTTTGGAATTTCCGGTAAAGGGATCATATCAGTTATTGAGAAATCTGATCACACCGTTGATCTTTTGATTATTATCATTAAAGACAATGTGTGATCTGGCAACTGCTGATATTGTGATCCACATAAACTCACATGCAGACTTTTGTGCAGTGCTTTAGACTGATACTATTATGTATAGTATAAACATAATTGTCTGTGGTTCCCACACACACGACATACTCCCGTATCAAGAAGTAAATGCACAAAAACTCATTGTAAAGCGTGATTATGCTTTCGTCGTCTGTAATTTACAAGGTATAATGCACAGAGGTATACAGGTCAGCAAATTAATGCAGCAAAGTAACATGTGCACTTTACCAGGTTGAGGACTGATATTAATCATGATTTGCATTAGTGATTAATACGATGTAATAGATAACCTTTGATCATCATAAAACATAGAAAGTACCTCAATTCGGTAACTTTAGGATTTCGCATAAAGCTCTTTTATAAAGACACCCTATCTGATCTAGGTCCGTAATGACTTACAGCAGAAGATCAGAGAGGCTATCCCCAGACAACTAATAACATAACGACCCTAAACCTCCGAGTTTTGTACAAATACCCCATCAAACGAAATTACGGTACTAAGACCATATGCCAATGAGGAGTTCATCCACACATCAATTCGTTTGATATATATGTATCAGGCACGCAGTAATAGGTCTACGAAGCCTATCAGCACATCGCACAGACTCAGACACACGTCCTATATAGCATTATATTTCTTAGAATGTGTCAGATCCCCACTGATGTACTATCATTTCCCCTTTTTCTCCAGGAAATCATTTTTGGTTTTTCTGATTTTTATAAATTTTTGAATTTACTGTTCCCAAGGATAAGCTGGAGCATTTCAAATATGTGACTGCCCAGATATCGTTTGTTCACAGAAATCTGACGGCGTTAATCTAAGGGAAGAAGATATAGCAGTCAGCAAAGAAATTTTCTATTTTTTTTTATGGATTTTGAAATTTTTCAATGTTTTTGGATTTTCGAATTTTTCTGAAATGCAGTAAAAATTAAACTAAATAGCGATAAACTGAGGTGGTGATCAGTCTTGTTTTTCTTTAATACCATTAGCTTTCAAAGGATATTCAAATCTCGATTTATCAACAGCTTTGGTAAAAAGGTCTGCGCGTTGGTAATCAGTGTGGATTTTGACCATATCGATCAACTCTTTAGCATAACAATCACGGATAAAATGATATTTAATCCGGATATATTTAGCCTTTGAGTGACTTACTAAGTCTTTTGTTAATGCGATTGTGGCTTCATTATCACAGTAAATAGGGGTTTTAAGAAATTGCAAACCGTTGTCCACCATCTGTTGTTGGATCCAAAGAACCTGTGAGCAGCAGCTCGATGCTGATACGTATTCTGCTTCACATGTGGATAATGCAACTGCGGTCTATTTCTTGCATTGCCAGGTCACGAGCCTGCTCCCCATAAACTGGCATCCAGCCGTTGTGGATTTGCTGTCTTTGTCACAGCCGCCCGAATCTGCATCACTAAAAGCGATTAGGTCAAAATTATCATCATTAGGGTACCAAATTCCTCTCGACGGACAACCCTTAAGATATCTAAGGATACGTTTGACAGTTGCAAGATGACTCTGTTTCGGCTTCGATTGATAACGTGCATAGAGACATGTGGCAAACGTTATATCAGGTCTGGAGGCAGTGAGATACATCAGAGATCCGACGATTGCTCTGTATGTAAATGGATCAGTTAGCTCCCCCTTAGAGTCAACACCAATCCCGTGATTAGGTTGTATTGGGGTATCCATCGGCTTTGAATCATCCATCTGGAATCGGCTCAAGACTACAGAAATGTATTTGGTCTGGTGAATAAAGATCCTCGTTGGTCTTTGTTCCACCTGCAAGCCTAGGAAAAACTGCATCTCTCCCATTGCGCTCATCTCGAACTTTTCCTGCATAACACGTTCAAATTCTTTGCACAAAAGTTCGTTAGTAGACCCAAATATAATATCGTCAACATAAATCTGGACTAGAAGCAAATCATCGCCTGTTCGTTTAGTGAACAGTGTGCAGTCTACCAAACCTCGCTTGAATCCCTTTGAGAGAAGATATGTGCTCAGCTCCTCATACCATTGCCTTGGAGCTTGGTGCAACCCGTAGAGAGCTTTGTTCAGTACGTAGACCTTATCCCGGTGAATAGGGTCTTCAAAGCCTGGTGGTTGACCTACATATACTTCCTCTTTGACCACAGCGTAAAGAAATGCGCTCTTGACATCCATCTGATACACCTTAAATTTCTTGTATGTTGCAAACGCCAGAAACATTCGGATTGCCTCTAGGCATGCAACTGGTGCATAGATTTCGTTGTAATCGATTCCCTCAACCTGATGAAATCCTTGTACAACCAAACGAGCTTTGTTCCTTACGATCACTCCTCTATCATCCTTTTTGCACTTAAACACCCACTTAGTGCCAATCTTCTTTCTTCCCTGGGGCAGATCTGTTAGTGTCCAGAAGCCAAGTTTCTGAAACTGCAACAACTCCTCTTGCATTGCTTCCACTCAAGCGTCGTCCAAAAGAGCATCCTTGTAAGTTCACGGCTCCACCTGTGAAACATAACAAGCAAAAGTCCAGTCATTTTGAAAACCAGATTTTTGTATTTTGGCATATAAAGCAAGATTGCCAATGTTTTCTGGTGTGTTTGCATTCCTCAATTGTCCTCTTGTCATTACACTGCTACCAGGATCACCAATAACTTGCTTGATCGGGTGAATTCGATGTATCCGAGATTCCGGATAATCGGGTACTTGGACTCCCGTCTGAGTAGTTAAGTTCTATGTAGAAACCAGATCATTACCCACATTCGATGTTGAAGCACCATTTGTAGTTGGGTTCACTGGTGGTGTCACTGTAGCATGATCTAAGATAGCTTCGCTTGTGGCATCATCATCGTCATCTTCTGATTCTGATGAATTCAACGTTGTTGAAGCTTCTAGAAACACTTCTTCTTCAACGACTGGAACATTGGCATCATTAGAAGCTGTTTGAGGATTCACGGTAATCGGACGCACTAACGGTGAAGTCACTGCGTTTTCGACCTCGTAATATAAACGTAGTATAGCCTCTTCAACCAAGCTATCTAGATTGAATGATTCAAAGAAATCTTTGTAATCAAACATCCAGTCTGGACCGCTTCCTTGTAAATGCTGAGTGTACCGTTGCACTTCAACGTTAGCCCACTCCTCGACTTGACGAGTTCTTGTGTTGAATACCCGTTTGAGCGGGGTTGCATATCCAACAAAATATCCTTCCTCAGCCTTCGGTGCGAAATTCTCAGATGGATTAAGCATAGTACAAGGAGCTCCAAACGGTTCTAGATACTCTAAATTCGGCTTGCGACGATTCAACAGCTCATAAGAAGTTTTGCCAAACTTCTTTACTGTTAAAACGCGATTGAGAGTATAACAAGCTGCGTAAATTGCTTCGTTCCAGAACATTACTTGAAGATTTGAGTCCGCAAGCATTATCCTCGCCGTTTCAATTAGAGTCCTGTTTTTACGTTCCGCGACACCGTTCTGTTGTGGGGTATACGGAGCACTATATTCATGACGAATTCCTTTGTTTTCACAAAGATCGTCCATCTGTGCATTTTTAAACTCCGTCCCATTGTCACTTCTGATCCTCTTGATCTTGAGACCATAGATATTTTCTAGACGAGTGAATAGAACTTTCAAGTTGTCAAATGTGTCGCTCTTCCTGTGTAATCACATCACCAATGAAAATCTTGAATAATCATCAGTCACCACAAGACAGTATAACTCCCCAGCATGACTCTTACGCTTGACCTGTCCAAATAGATCCATGTGCAATCGTTCAAGTGGCATTTCAATGGTATTAACTTTCTTTGGTCTATGGACTTGTTTCTGCTGCTTCCCCTTTTTACAACTCACACACTTGTCATTTAGCTGAAAATGTTTTACGTTTACGCCTGTGACAAGTTCATTTTTCACCAAGTGATTCATCTTTCTGAGGTGAATGTGTCCCATCCTCCTGTGCCACATAATGGATTCTTTTTCTGTAGCCTTGGAGAGGAAACACGTGACTTGGCCTTGGGTGGTAATAGCCTTAGACATATCGAGAATGTACAGGTTGTTCACTCTCGGTGCCTTTAGCATCACCCACTCTTTTGGTAATTCAAACCCTGGCTTGAGAATGTAGCAAGATTTGTCATCAAAGTACACAGAAAATTGCTTGTCGCATATCTGACTGACACTCAACAGGTTGTAATCTATCTGCTTCACATAAGAAATTCTTTCGAAGCTCACGATCCCATTACTCACACTACCCTCCATGGTTATATAGCCTCCTTTGTTCCCGGCAAACGCTACATAGCCTCCATTGATATTTCGAATATCGAACAGTAGCGAAAGATCCCCAGTCATATGCCCAGAAGCTCCACTGTCAACAATCCATAGACTGCTAACAGGGCCAGCTGAAGCTCCCTGCACATATCAAGTAGAAAAATTAGATTTTTCGGGGGACCCAAGCCTGTTTGGTCTTGGGTCTTTGAACTGATTGTTTCAAAGAGTCATTTGTTTCATAAACATCTTGGTTTTTAACAACCTCTTCTTTTCACACAAATCTTTTTATTTTTCAGATTTCACATTCTGTGAAGTTGAAGCACCCTCAGACCCCTTTGATGACCAAGATTGTTCAGTCCGTTTCAAGATCCGGATTTGAGATTTTGAGGTCTCAGTCGGTTTCTTTACTCCTTCCTTGAACGTTACCTTCTTGGTTACCTTCTCTAATTTAACAGAGACAGGTCCAACTGTTGGTTTGACATTAGGTTTAACAGGAACCTTTTTGTTTTCAGCAGTTGCGTTCACCAATGGTTTCTTCAATGGTTTCTCAATAGCTATCTGGTTGCGTCTGTCATAAGTCATCGGACGATTTTCCCTCCTTTTGAAATAGTTGTTTTGGTTATAATAAGGTGCTGGCTGAGGGAAAAACCGTCTCTGTGGATAACTATAATTATCAACCGGACAGTCATATCTTTGCTTCATCTCCACCTCGTGCCTCTTGTGTCGTACATACGGGCAGGTGGCAAGTAAATGTCCCCTTTCCCCGCACTTAAAACACGCACGGTACTCTTCATAGTTTTCCTTGATGTTCGACTTAGAATAACTAGCAATGGGATATTGATCAACCATACACTGTCTTCTTAAACTCTCAGGAGCTGGGTCCTTTGAGTAAGCCGGCTCAATAAAACTATTTGACTTGTCTGTTGGTTTAACGAATTGTGTGACATTGACCTTTGGGTCTTTAGGATTATCCGAATGAATTTTCTTTAAAATGGCTGGAGAATATCATTAGTTCGTTCATGTTTTGGAAACCAAATTGTACTTTCCTGCCAGATCTTTTCAATTTTAGAATAGTTTGCAAATTGAATCGGATATTCTTCATCAGACATAATCTTATCGGAGCCTTGCATCCGATAGAAAACTTTCACAGGTTTATCACACGATTCGTTTTTCACTTCATTTGACTTTTCAGTTTTATTTTCAATTTTCTTTTCAACAGATTTAACAACATTCTTCTCAACTTTCTTAACCACTTTATTTTCAACATTCTTATCAATAGACTTCTCAACTTTCTTAGCAACATTCTTTGCTGATTGATTCTTTCTCTGAGAGTTAGCCTTAGGATGGACAATCTGAGATGGTGAGACCGGTTCAGTAGTGATAATGTGATTTTCATCAGGAATATCACTCACTTTTTCAACAACCGTCTCAGACTGTTCATCCTCTTCATCAGAATCATCAGCAGCAACCACACCTTCATTGTTTCCTAGAACAGGTCTAACATCAGAATACGGGTCTCCGACACTGGATGTGTTGGACTCGTTTTCTGATGTAGAGTTAGATTTGACTAAGCTCTCCGGTGCTATCACATGCAAATTATGGTTTTCGAACAACACCGGAGCTGGGACAGCTTTGTAGTTTGCACTACTCGACTGTGAAGGTTCTTCTATGATGTGGTCAACTCCATAAGCTGTAACATCCCGAAAATTCGCCACATATTATTAAAGACAAAATCGATATCGACTTTTTTTCATGCGGGTGGATAGGCGAGTTTAGTGCTCGTTTGTGAGTTTAAAGTACTAGGGGACCCATTTTGTCAATATTTTATAATATGAAATGGTAACTTTGGGATTATGTTATTTACAAGTAATAGTATAGGGGGTGTTTATGTTTTTTTTCTTATACAAGTATAAAGAAAAAAAACCCTACGTGACCTAGGGTCGGGTTGCGGCCGATAACCGTGACCGGGATGGAAGAAGAGGCGACGACGGCGGTGGTCCGAGGTGGTGTTCGTTTCGCATGGTTTCTAATCGGGAGAAGGTAAAGACATTTTTGTTACTCTGCGTTTGAACAGTTAATGTTGCTTGAATTTACTATTAAGGTCGTGTCGAGGGGATGATCGGTACTGTAGATGATGGCGTTGTCGGCTTTCAGTGACAACAACCAAATGTGGTAGTTTTTGTGATGAACAGGTAGGCCGATGGATTTGGTGATGATCGAAGGTGGTTATCGTAAGCAACGATGGTGTAGGCGATGTGCAACCGGTGTCCAACGATTTTCCAACGAAATCAACAACCACACCTCACGACCACCCTTCTGATTTGTGTTACTGTCATGCCATCATTCGCCACGGTAGTCATGTTTCAACAACCTCCGCTATTCGAGTCGTTTCTATTCAGCTAACTAAGGCGGTGATTCGCAACGGCTATGGTGACAACGGGCTTGGTTTATTTTGCTTGCAACATGAGTGGCGTATGGCGGTGGTCGGGCGTGCCACTAGATCGTGCTGCTATGGTGGAAACTATGGTGAGGGGAGACTAGTGGTTGGTTTGGTTGTGAAATAGTCATGGTGGTTGAAAGTGTTGTTAGTTGATAGTAAGTCGACGAAGACATTGAGGATAGTAATGCATGTTGTAGTGAAATGTTGATGGAGTAGTTATATATGGTGAGGAAGATTAATTGCATGGAATTTTGGAGGTTTACATGGTTACGTGGAGGTGATGTTAGTATGCTTTAAGTAATTATTTCATGAAGGTGATTCATGTACTAAAGAAAGTTGTGTGCATGGGGTCTTGATTTGGATCTCATTCGGGTAATCAGTTTGTGGAAGACCCGACTATGGAACGCCATTAGTTTAGTGTTTCATAGTAATGGATTTGCACGTTCTAGCGGGAGCGGTTTTTAGTTTAACTTAACCGCGTGTCATTTGGCTACAAGATTCATTCGAAACGAGTTGCGGTTCGAAGAGGTTTGACTTGTGGAGTTGGAAGCTTTGCAACCAGTGAGTTCTTGTGCCCACTCTTTTAGTTATTGTTTTTCTAAATATTTTGGGCTAACGTGCATGTTGATTTTTATGAAGTCACGAAAATATTTTCTATGAAGTTATAAATATTTTTGTGTATAAATGAAATTCATGTTAATAAATATATTATTTTGGCATGAAACGTAAGTAGGCGGAATGCGCCTAATGTGAAGTTATAAATATTTTTACGTACGAACGAAATCCATACTAATTCAAATATATATTTTTTTCTAGGCTTAAAATGCGAGTAGGTTATTATGTTTTTATACCTACATGTTTGAAGGCAACTAGAATAAAATATATATTCGGATAGTTGTATATGTTTATACGTATATGAAAATGAATGTACCTATATATAGGTGTATATATAAGTTTAAGTTATATGTGTTTCTGTAAATATATAAACTGTGTTTGGCAATTACCTGACCTTACAAACTGGGCTATGACAGAAGTGGGATATGCCTGCTCTGATCTAAAGTATTGGTTTTGTGTCATTGTTGTTGCTTAGTTTATGTTATATTATATATAATAGACTATGTTGAGAGCTACCTGATATGTCGAACTGGGCTATAACAGAAGTGGGATACGCCTGCTCTGATCTCTGGTCTTGGTTTTGAGTCAGGAATTTTACATAGTTCATATTATATGTATTCTTATAAACTGAGCTATGACAGAGATGGGATATGCCTGCTTTAATCTCTAGCTTTAGTTTGCTTAAATGGACTGGATTGTTCTTTGTGTTGAAAAGCGAGATGCGCTTATTATATATTTGGTAAGTGAAGTCTTGAGGTAATTAGGCTGAGTATGCCTATCCTAGACTTTTATATTTTTTTTTGCTTGGGGAAAAACAAATTAGCAGATTGCGCTTATTGTTAACTCTAAGGTTGAGGTATTTTGTTAATTCTTATTTTGACAAAATACTTGTTTATATAAATTTAATAAAACTTGAACTCACTCTGCGTAGCTGACTTTTGCATATACGTTAGATTGATTTCAGGTTAAAAGAGACATGGATGGATGACTGCTTGGCGATGCGAGAAGCTACCTGGCAATCGAAGGCATTTCTAGTGGAAGACAACTTTTGTTTACACATGATAAATTTTAAATTTGATTTGGATAAGTATTTGTCATGTGTTTTGTAGAATTTGATTCTAAATGATTTTTCCGCTCCGTATACATACTCTTTTAAAAGAAAATTTTACTCATATTTTTGCATATTTAAGTATTTTAACCCAACTATTTGACACCGGTTTTGCGGGTCTTACAAGTTGGTATCAGAGCAATAGTTTAAGAGATTTGGGCATCTTTGGTGCTTAGACTTAAACTGAGAACGGGACTGAAAACTAGAAATGCCACTACGGGTAGCTGCACGCCAAGAGGTAATCTTTTAATTTTGAAATATGCCTATATATTTTCTTCCTAAATGCTTAATGGCATGTGGTGATATATAGGAGGTTAATGCCTTTACATTTTGAGGTAGTATTTGAACTTTAGGGAATAAATGCACAATATGTTAGGTGGGGTTGTTGCCTCAATGCATCATATTGTCTTTATTCTTTGAAGTATGCGTGGATGTTATTATTTAAAATTCTATGTTCAACACGTGGAAGGTAGAACCCTAGTGTGACGTGTTGGGAAACGTTTAGAACATTGTAGTGGCATAGACAACCGATCGCACTTGATCAACGTTGTTGGTGGTCTACTGTTACTTTTCTGTTCTGAGTTGTAACCTGAAATGATCATATGAATGTTCTGGCTTATGTAGAAGTGGATTGGAATAGGAGTAGAAGGCTATTCATGTGACAACCAGCAAATTTCGTACAACGATTAACGTGATTCTAATCATGTTTTAGAAATAATTAACATGGTTTAAGGTTAATTATGGTTAGTTGAGCTAATATGAGTCCTACGATGTCCTTTTGAAAGTTCGTTGAAGCCTTGATGCCTTTAGAGAAAGACTTCGCGTAATTAACGTAACGAACTGACATTAGTGAAAATTTGTCAAAGTGGACTAACATAAGGCTAATAAATGTAAATACGACACGTATTTACTATCGATGCGATCAGATGTGAAATCGGCGTGGTAAACGGCCAAAAACGCAGCGTTTTGGAGAACGCGGAGAGGAACTGACGTGGGATTCGAACGTCAAAACGCGTGGTTTTAACCGTTATCGAACGTTCGGAATAATTATTTATTATAAATAATTTCAATTATTTAGTTCCGAAAGTGAACAGGTCGCCTAAATGAAGTATAGCTCGACCGGATCGATTAACGCGATTTTAACGCGTGTTCCGTTTTCACGCGTCGAGTTACGAAAATAACATTTAAATTGCTCGGTTTAGTTATGTTTTTCATTTCGAATAAAACCGACTAGTTTTTGTAATTAATTGTCGGGCCTAATAACAAACCGAGATGATTTACATTTATACGGGTTCGATACGCGGTGCACAACCCACCTACCTAACCCTAAGTATAAAAAGCAAGAGATGCTCCTTCTTCTTCATTCATCAGCCGCATACCCTCTCTCTCTCTACTCTCTCTCTAGAACCGGGTCTCTCTCTCTCTAACCACCTCTCTCTCCTCCTCCCTTACAGAAACCGGCCGACCACCACCCCTCCGGTGGCGGCGACGTGAAGTTAAGCCAGAAAAAGGGGCAGATCGGGTGGGGGTGGGGGTTGACGGGGTTGGGTCAGGTGTGGTCGATGGTGGTACGGCGGCGGCGGCGTGGTTTTGTGCAGAAGACGGGCCTCGGGGGTTCGTTTTTGGGCTTGGCCGGTAACGATCTGTTTAGATCAGGCCTGGTGGTGACGGGTTAGGTGGCCGGAGATGGTGGTTATGAGATAGTGAGGTCCGATGGTGGTGGGTTGTGGCTGTTGAGTGTCGTTTGTGGCGGTCAGCGGCGGGTTGTTGCAGGTGGACGTGGTGGTGGTTGTGAAGAGGATGGTGGTTGTCTACGGAGGTAATGGTGGCCGACTGGTGGTTGTTTCGGGCTGTGCAGGTGGTCCGGTTGTGGTAGCTGCGGGATGGTGGCGGTGTCGTGGTGGTGGTTGAAGGTGTCGGGTGAAGATGGTGACTCTCGGGTCCACTCTCGGGTCAAGATTGGGTCGTAAACAGTTGGTCGGGTCCTATTGCTTCGTTCGGGTCAAACCCGAGTTAAGAGTGGCTTCGTTTTCAGATTCTGTTTTTAGTTCGTGTTCGGTCTCGGTCAAACCGAGTCAACTCACTCAGGTTCAGATCTGGTTTGGCTCGAGATCTGAGTTCGGTTTGGGTTAGATCCGTGTGGTACGGGTCAGATCTGGCTGGTTCGTGGCCGGTCAACACGCGGTCAACTCTGGTCAGTTCAGTCAAAACCGATCAAACGTGGTCAACGATTCAGCACCGGTTAACGCGTAGATCAAGACGCGCGCATAATATCGGTATAAATTATGTTCGTATTATTTTGTTGATATCTTAGAAATATATTTATAAATATATCAATACGAACAAAGTAGCTTTAACTCGCGAAACGAACCGATAAAAATATTAACGAAAATTATTGTAAGATAATATGTATATATTGGTCGTGACTTGTGTTTTGTTGGACTAAGTAGTTATATAAATATAAGTGTAAATTATATATAGTCGTCAAAACGCATAAACGTCTAGTTTGAAATCGGAAATTGTATTGACGGATTAATTGTCTTGTGTTTAGAATGGATTTTTGGGAAATTGTAGACAACTTGTGTTGTCTGGTTCTTGCAAAAACAGAGGAAACTCTGCCGAAATTTATAAAAATCCGAAGCATAACGAGGTTAATTTTGTTGTGTATGTTTTCACAAATAAGCTTTCCAAGTGTTCTAAACAAATGGTTTTATCCAAAGTTGTGACGTATTCGACAACTGATTATTTACAACAATAAAAGTAAACATCGAACAATATTTGCAAAACAAATATACAGTTTTGTCGAGCGTCAATTGTGTCAACTTCAATGGTTTTTGGTAACCAAAACATTGTTAAAAATACGGATTTGAAATGCGTAGACGCTTAACTTATTTGGAAAAATTATTTGAAAGTAATGCTTCGAAACACATAAAACACTCGGATTTTGGGAAGCGAAATAACAAATGTTACTAGTCAATTTTAATAATTATACTTATGTTTCTTCAAAGTATATTGTCCAAAAATAATAATACAAGGCAACTACATTTATCCGATTTACGAGACAAGCTATTACTCGGGATGAGTTATACGTTTCGTGGTATTAGTCCAACATGGTTTACACACGCAGAGTAACAGGCGCACGACTTGAGTACTATGCCGTATGTGAACATATGAATTATGATAAGTCACGATCGGTTCGTCGAGTTAAAACACTTAAAGACTCGGGTTAGTACACACGAGTCAAGATAGTTGAATAAACTATCTTTTAACCGGAAAAATAAGCTAGGTTTATATATGATAGACTTTAAGGTGTCCTTTATTGGTAAATAGGGCACGAGGAAGTCGGTCAAAGCTTTGGGTTTTATTTGCTAGCTAAGCATGGAAATTAAGGTGAGTTTCACGGCCCCATTTTACTGTTTTAACTGGGGGAAAGATATGTTTGTCAAAAGTTATCACATATTGAAATGTTTTCAAAGGTTAAAATGTGGTAAGTGGCATGATGAGTACTTGAGTTTTTGGTCGCCACTCGGGGTTGGGTCCTCGCTACTGTAACCATTAATTCAGGTAAATGAAACTGAAGGAATATTTGAATAGTACTATTGGTGCCTGACAAGGCCCACCCCTAATCGATAGCGTCGATTATGCATCGGCGTATGCCTGGGGTGCACGTATTCTGAACTCAAGTCGTTGGGTTCCGAGAAACGACTTGGAGCGGGGCATATTTATTAGTCTTGGTTTGGTTATGGGACTCAGGGGATTGCTCATCATCATAATTTGTAGGAGCTAGCTACTCCATACAAAGGCCACATAATGTGCTGGATTTGCACAGGATATAAAAATGTGCTGGATTTGCACAGGATGTAAAAATGTGCTGGATTTGCACAGGATGTAAAAATGTCGTATTTACGAAACTAAAACCTGTGAACTCACCAATATTTTATATATTGACGTCCTTTTTAAACATATCTTTCAGGTAACTAAGTGCTGAACAGGTATGCGGCTAGTACGGTGGAATTTGGGATGTCGGACAATGGTTGGGGGTTTCATCTATTGTTACCTTCGGGTTGGGACATAAACGGAAACACCCCACTTTAAAACTTAATGTTTGTGGTTTTAAGTAATGTTTGAAACCAGGTACTCCTTCCCGACATCTTAATATAATGATCTTTTCTAATTAAATATAGTTTGTGTTAATCTTGACTTTGATATGCTTTCGAGCGTCGCGCCACGTGTTTCCGCCATTGGCGTGGTGTGACAGAAGTGGTATCAGAGCCAAGGTTATAGCGAACTAGTATTTTTGAAAAATCTAGACTATAACCGGTTTTGGCTCGAAAACGAAATTTTCAAAAATAAAACACAACGAAATATTTTTGGAAAAGAAAGAAAATTGTACATGGATTGTACAAGGGGAAATTCCGACCGACTAGCCATGTGTGTCAATATATAAAATGTTAGAAAATAAGGATATGAATGTTTAAATTGTGTAGAGATCCGATTTTCTAACTAGTTCTAGTTAATGCATATAAGTAGTACAGATAGCTTGCCTATAAGGATATCGTCTCACACTTCACTTTAGTCCGCACTTTTGCATCGGTTACCGATATCGACAAGCGGGAAGGACAAGCGGTGGTCTACGACGAACTCACCCGCTTACCTGCGGACGGGATGATCGGAAGGGCTAACCTTTATCGTGCTTGTGGACGTTGTCGTGTTGCTGATGTTGTGAAGGCGAAGCTAGTCTAGGTCCTTTATTGTGTGAAATCTTTGTTTTGGATCAGGAAGCTCGGAACTAGCGGGCACCAAAATTACCTGGCAACACCGTTTATCATTGCGGGTGCACACGTAATAATAACTTGTGGTGCACGGTAACCTTGGTGGGCGCTAGGGCTGGGGTTGGTGATCACTCCTTGTCTTGTCTATTCTTGTTCTGTAGATTCAGTCTTAACTTTAGATTGGCCAACGGGTTAAAAGGGAGGTCTGGTTGATATTCCTTGATTTCGATCCTCGCAAACTGAATGAGCTTTCTTCAGCATTACCTCTAAGGTACGAACACGGAAGAGCTCGAACTTTTATTCATATGAGTAATCTGACGAAAACCCTCGCATCGGATAAGGACAGGAGACGAAAACTTCCTTGTATAGGAGTTTAATGCCTCCGCACAAAGTTCTTCGATGGAGCGGACGTACGAGGATGCACTGCCTACCGAAGAGATGAATGCTTGGTACGATGCGTGGAACGCTAAACTTGGAAACCAGTGAAGACCGAGGGTGCGTCCCTGCAAAACCAGTGCGTTTTGAGCACGGGACCCTATGTGGATCAGTATTGAGATTAGTTGCCCGTGTGCTGCTATGTTATTACTGTGAGTAAGTCATTCTTGATCTAGCACATGCCCAAGTTGTCTTCGAGGGTCAGGCGTTCCTTCCCCTATTGGAGGGCAGAATCGTCCTTGCTGAGTTAATAGGCTTGATCATCTTATCTAGAAGGCATGATAGCCCCCGTCTAAATTCAACAATGTCGAATCGGCAGATCCTAATATATTTATTTAATGGGAAAATAAATATATGGTAAAGTGAGCCGAGTCGGGTGTTGAGAACGAAATGTCGGATCGGCAAGATCCTAATATATTTATTTAATGGGAAAATAAATATATGGTAAAGTGAGCCGAGTCGGGTGTTGAGAACGAAATGTCGAATCGGCAAGATCCTAATATATTTATTTAATGGGAAAATAAATATATGGTAAAGTGAGCCGAGTCGGGTGTTGAAAACGAAATATCGATCGGCAAGATCCTAGTATATTTATTTAATGGGAAAATAAATATATGGTAAAGTGAGCCGAGTCGGGTGTTGAAAATGAATCATCGATCGGCAAGATCCTAGTATATTTATTTAATGGGAAAATAAATATATGGTAAGGTGAGCCGGGTCGGGTGCCGAAAACGAAATATCGATCGACAAGACCCTAGTATAATTATTTAATGGGAAAATAATTATACGGTAAAGTGAGTCGAGTCGATGGTCGTAAAATACAACGTCGAGTCGACAAGACCCTAGTATAATTACTTAATGGGAAAATAATTATACGGTAAAGTGAGTCGAGTCGGTGGTTGTAAAATGTGGTGTCGAATCGACAAGATCCTAGTATAATTATTTAATGGGAAAATAATTATACGGTAAAGTGAGTCGAGTCGATGGTTGTAGAATGTAATATCGAATCGACAAGATCATAGTATATTTATTTAACGGGAAAATAAATATATGGAAAGGTGAGTCGAGTCGATTATGGGAAAAACGAAATCTCGACTGACAAGATCCTAGTATGACTACTTAATGGGAAAGTAGTTATATGGTAAAGTGAGTCGAGTCGGAGATAATTTTATCCAAGTCAGTTAATATATATGGAGACATACATATATATTGAATATAGGATCACGACGTACGTTTTGCGTCTGAATCCGTCATAATACTCGGGGAGTGAAACCACATTTCGGGAGCCGAGATCGTAAAGCGTGTGACTCGTAATTGTCAAGTGTCACGGAACGCTCTGGCTGACATTGAAATCCCCCTTGAAGAGGCAAATAACGGACTACTGGAAGTGGTCACGTTATTCTGTCAACTAAAACTCACCAATGGGACGGCAATTCCATTGCTCATGTTGCAATGTTGAATGTCCGCTACCCTCGTCAGGACGACGAGACTGGTTGTTTATTTGGGGTGGCAATTGATGCGAAGTGTTTTCCATCAATCCCCATAGATATTGAGACGTTGCGTCCCTTTGTCACGGTGTTTTATAAACTAAGGTTGCGAGATCCATTCGTCATGGACAATGTGACTTGTCTGATCTCTTGTCATATTTCGAAACACTCACTGCGTGGCCTATCAGGAAGAAAGTTCGCTGGCCCCGCATAGGTGTCGGAGAGGCATTTCAGTTGATGATTGTCGGTGCTAGGGCCAAAATAACATGCAAGAGGACCCTAGTAAGAAGGATGACTCGGCTGAATTGCCAGAGTCTGTATCGTTTTATTTTATCGTGGTGTCTCGATAAATCATGATCCTTCTACCTCTACTATTCTTGTTGTGACCAATATTTTAATATTGAAAAAGATGTAGTTTGGTTTCTAGGTCCTATGGATGCTAATTACCACAATTCTAATAACTACGGTGAGTCTAAGGCTCCCACCGAGCCTGATGTTGCTCCTGCTGTAATTGTTCTATGGCCCAAGCGAATCATGTCATCGTTGCTGAGAGTGTAGCTCATACTGAGCGCGTTAAGGATGTTTCTATGGCTTTTGTCAAGCTTGATGTTGCTGTTGTTTCGAAGGCTCCTACTAAGATCACTGTCATTGACATAGACGTCTATAAGACCCTTGCCAAGCCGCTATGACCATGGTTGTGTCACGATGGAGTTCGTTGCTGTTAACTCCATTTTCTTTGAGGTTTTCGTTGAACCGCTCGTTATCATTCCCTGGCTCCTGCCAAGAATGGTCCTCAAGCTTGGGTTAAGGCTGTCAATGATACAGTTGCTATTATTCGAGTGACTTATATCGAGCATACAGTCGTTCTCCCTAAGAACGATATCGGCCTAATAAGTCTACTAAGTTATGTGGAACCCACTGTCCCCATTTCTGTTGTGATGGCGGATGCCTTTGGTGATCCGATCGTTCCTACTAACGAGCCTATGGAGTATAGGTTCGTGGCTGAGGATACGAATAAGGATTCTACCACCATAAGTGAGCTGAAACGCACCGGGGTGCGTGCTCACCGTAATAGAGCTTCTTGTAGTTAGGTATAGTGGACTCGCTAGGTTGTGTGTCATCCTGCTGTCGTGAATTCATGTTGTGATGTTACCCCTAACGATTGTGCATTCTTGTAGTTGCACAGTTTTGCCGACTGCATATCCATGCGGTTGCGTTTCGCTGTCGACGGTACATTCCTGTTGTTGTGCTGCTCCTGCAGCGGTGTAGCCTTGTTGTCGTATTTCTCTGTGTCATGCGGTCCATGTTGCGGTGTTCCCTTGTTGATGTGTTCGTGGATGTGTTGTCGTCACGTCATGTTATTTCTACTATCGTATTGCACCGTGAACGTATGACTACAATTGTTGGATTGACTTGATGATGTGATAACTTGTCGTTTGATTCACCCTTGTTTCCTTTGGGATAGAGACATTACCCCAAACCCACGTGACTATTGTTATGTTGCTGAATGGTTGTGTAGTGTCGCCATGGATTATGTAGGATATCGGGTGTCCAACGGACTTTCGGAAGTCATGATAAGACACTCTAGTCCTAGTGTTAGCACATGTATCTCTCTAAAGTTCGAATCTCGTAGTTTGAGTAATTGACCGAATCATGTGTCGACCTCTTTATATGCCCGCGAGTCTCGTGAGCGTTACCTCTTCGAGATCTAAGGCATCAGTGACGCCATGTCTAGCCCTAACCTTTTACGTGCATTTCGGTCGACTAACCACTCTCGAATCATGTCGGAAGGAAATCCCATGATCCACACACGGCGGGGTGAAGCTCGTCTTCGTGATAAGGGATTTCGAATACACCTCGAACTTGAAGGTATCGAGTAAATGTGAGCGATATTATGACCCATACCTTTGGGCTAGTAGGAGTTGAAAGACTCAATTTATCATTGCTCATCCCAGTGGATTCGTTGACGTCATACATGCCGACTTGTCATACTGGTGATTATGGAACTACCATTTTGGACCCGCCTAAGGAGTGGGCATTGGTGGAGTCCCCGGAACATGATTCGGAGGTCTTATGAAACCCTGAATCTAGAAGGGCATGTAGCATTGTCTACTCTGTGAGGGTGCTACCCTACCGTGATGAAATCTCCGATCAACTCAGCCCTGCGAATGGTGTTATCCTGCTAAGGGTAGGTTTATCTTGTCTTGGTGTCGTTGCGTAGACTCTTGGGATAGTGGAACCCTTTCGACCTTGGGTCAATACAGGTGTTCCCAGTTATTTTACAGTAGCATTGCTCGTACTAGAGCAAGATCCCCTGTCCTTGGCAAACGCTGTTGGAGACACCATAGTAATGTGAGCTGCCTAGTTAGTGCGTTTAGTCCATGACTAACCAAGATGAGCTCGAAAGCTTGCATGTTGCACCCATGCGTGTGACTACCTGAGTCGTTGAATGGGATGCCTTATTGGAAGGCTCAAGACTACTTCTTGTAGGGCGATCTCGGTCGTTTGTTGTCTTAAGTAACGATTTTGGCGCATGAAGCCGTCAAGCCCAAACGTGAGATCTATGCCAGATGCATTCATCTATGACTCAATTTCACCTCTTACCTCGAAAGATCCCGGAAGATGGAATATTCGGCGAGTGAGGATTCCGGGTCAGGACTCCTTTCACTCAGATCTCTGCATAGGATCTGAAAGTCAATTTAAGGGCGTGTGTCCTGTATTGTTCAGAATTGACTTACTAGGTTGCTGATAACGATAGGACACCAGTGCTCGTGAGGCACATATAGCAGGACAAGCACTGGGTACCCTTGTTCTGGGCAGTTACCAATGCTCTGCTTACCGTCTCGAGGAAAGCCAACGTGTTGAGATGTTGTCGAGACCCTATCCTCTATTTAATACGGCAACCGTACTATGATTGTTCATGTACAACATTCCTGTGATGACCAATGTGATGAGGTGATGTGAGCCTCCAGACGTTCGTGTTTAAGTCGACTTAAATCCTCACGTATTGTGGAATTGTACGGCTGTATGTTGAATACACACTGTCTACTGCCTGGGGAACTGAGGGGTGAAAGTGACGCAAAAACTTTCGACCTCCATCAGTCCATATTAGACGTCCAAGTACCACTAACCATAATCGCTCATACGAAAAGGTTGGAAGTGGATGCATAGTGGATTTCAGTCCATGTGAGGATACAGGAATACCATCCGCTACTATAAACAACCTTAAGTGTCCTCAAGAATGTCGACTGCCTTGTGATTGGTAAGATCACCCGATTAGTGAAATTCAACGAGCGAACCTAATGGTCATGTCGCCTGAGGTGTCCGGTGGCTGTGATGAGGCACAGGCAATGATCGATCGCTGTTTGGAACCTTTTCATCCCCATACTCGCTTGTGGTTATAATATGAGGCATACGGATAGCCACCTATACTCTTGGAGAGTTGTGGCTAGGCACTAGGTGTCAACTTTCACAATATCGAACTTTAGCAGTTATCCTACCTCAGGGTTCGCCGAACCTTGAACGCAAGTCTGGGATACTCAATTTGAGATGAGTATGGATTACCATTCTCGAACGAGTGAATTATTGTCCTAGACGGAAGTGCCCTGTGTGATACGATTAGTGTCGGTGGCAAATCAAATTCGTGTACTTCATCGCCAGAATTTCCTATGAGATAGGAATTATCACCCTAGTGTTCGGGGTGTACTGCTCGAAGTCCTCTGGAGTGCATACGTGTACGTCTCTAGTACATTGAATGACAGATAGAGATATACACATGACCTGGCTTGAGTTCAAGAGATGACCAACGAATCTGGTAGATTCAAATCTGCTTGAATAAGTGGCCAAACCAATCAAGAAGTTGTACTAACAAGGCGTTGTTAGCCTTAGGAACTTCAAATCGTTATAGGACTTTGCTGAGTGTTATACTCTGAAAGGGTGTTGTTAGGCACGAAAACGGTGATGGAGTGACTTCGCTTAGTACTCCAGTGACGCGGATATGTCAGTTAAAATTGGCCTTGCAACGAACAAGCTCGAACTATCGCAAGAGCTTAGTGGGACTCTTGACGAATCCCGCAGGTCTGGCTTGAGGAAGCATTGTCAATTCCTCAACCGACAGGATTCAGGTTGACGCAAAGCTCTACTATTTCGGGAAAAAACCGATATTTGTGCCGGATTGCGATACCCAAGAGCTCGGCCGTAGCCGACCCATGACATGGTGTTCGTTAGGACGCTAAGCATGAACTTGGGTTCACGTAGAAAAGAGGTAATCGTGTGAGTCGCAAACATCCCGCCCTGTTCAAGGATACTAATGTATCGGATGACTTGAACTGAATTCTGGGACGGAATTCTCTTAACGGGGGGAGAATGTGACAACCGGCAAATTTCGTACAACGATTAACGTGATTCTAATCATGTTTTAGAAATAATTAACATGGTTTAAGGTTAATTATGGTTAGTTGAGCTAATATGAGTCCTACGATGTCCTTTTGAAAGTTCGTTGAAGCCTTGATGCCTTTAGAGAAAGACTTCGCGTAATTAACGTAACGAACTGACATCAGTGAAAATTTGTCAAAGTGGACTAACATAAGGCTAATAAATGTAAATACGACACGTATTTACTATCGATGCGATCAGATGTGAAATCGGCGTGCTAAACGGCCAAAAACGCAGCGTTTTGGAGAACGCGGAGAGGAACTGACGTGGGATTCGAACGTCAAAACACGTGGTTTTAACCGTTATTGAACGTTCGGAATAATTATTTATTATAAATAATTTCAATTATTTAGTTCCGAAAGTGAACAGGTCGCCTAAATGAAGTATAGCTCGACCGGATCGATTAACGCGATTTTAACGCGTGTTCCGTTTTCACGCGTCGAGTTACGAAAATAACATTTAAATTGCTCGGTTTAGTTATGTTTTTCATTTCGAATAAAACCGACTAGTTTTTGTAATTATTTGTCGGGCCTAATAACAAACCGAGATGATTTACATTTATACGGGTTCGATACACGGTGCACAACCCACCTACCTAACCCTAAGTATAAAAAGCAAGAGATGCTCCTTCTTCTTCATTCATCAGCCGCATACCCTCTCTCTCTCTACTCTCTCTCTAGAACCGGGTCTCTCTCTCTCTAACCACCTCTCTCTCCTCCTCCCTTACAGAAACCGGCCGACCACCACCCCTCCGGTGGCGGCGACGTGAAGTTAAGCCAGAAAAAGGGGCAGATCGGGTGGGGGTGGGGGTTGACGGGGTTGGGTCAGGTGTGGTCGATGGTGGTACGGCGGCGGCGGCGTGGTTTTGTGCAGAAGACGGGCCTCGGGGGTTCATTTTTGGGCTTGGCCGGTAACGATCTGTTTAGATCAGGCCTGGTGGTGACGGGTTAGGTGGCCGGAGATGGTGGTTATGAGATAGTGAGGTCCGATGGTGGTGGGTTGTGGCTGTTGAGTGTCGTTTGTGGCGGTCAGCGGCGGGTTGTTGCAGGTGGACGTGGTGGTGGTTGTGAAGAGGATGGTGGTTGTCTACGGAGGTAATGGTGGCCGACTGGTGGTTGTTTCGGGCTGTGCAGGTGGTCCGGTTGTGGTAGCTGCGGGATGGTGGCGGTGTCGTGGTGGTGGTTGAAGGTGTCGGGTGAAGATGGTGACTCTCGGGTCCACTCTCGGGTCAAGATTGGGTCGTAAACAGTTGGTCGGGTCCTATTGCTTCGTTCGGGTCAAACCCGAGTTAAGAGTGGCTTCGTTTTCAGATTCTGTTTTTAGTTCGTGTTCGGTCTCGGTCAAACCGAGTCAACTCACTCAGGTTCAGATCTGGTTTGGCTCGAGATCTGAGTTCGGTTTGGGTTAGATCCGTGTGGTACGGGTCAGATCTGGCTGGTTCGTGGCCGGTCAACACGCGGTCAACTCTGGTCAGTTCGGTCAAAACCGATCAAACGTGGTCAACGATTCAGCACCGGTTAACGCGTAGATCAAGACGCGCGCATAATATCGGTATAAATTATGTTCGTATTATTTTGTTGATATCTTAGAAATATATTTATAAATATATCAATACGAACAAAGTAGCTTTAACTCGCGAAACGAACCGATAAAAATATTAACGAAAAGTATTGTAAGATAATATGTATATATTGGTCGTGACTTGTGTTTTGTTGGACTAAGTAGTTATATAAATATAAGTGTAAATTATATATAGTCGTCAAAACGCATAAACGTCTAGTTTGAAATCGGAAATTGTATTGACGGATTAATTGTCTTGTGTTTAGAATGGATTTTTGGGAAATTGTAGACAACTTGTGTTGTCTGGTTCTTGCAAAAACAGAGGAAACTCTGCCGAAATTTATAAAAATCCGAAGCATAACGAGGTTAATTTTGTTGTGTATGTTTTCACAAATAAGCTTTCCAAGTGTTCTAAACAAATGGTTTTATCCAAAGTTGTGACGTATTCGACAACTGATTATTTACAACAATAAAAGTAAACATCGAACAATATTTGCAAAACAAATATACAGTTTTGTCGAGCGTCAATTGTGTCAACTTCAATGGTTTTTGGTAACCAAAACATTGTTAAAAATACGGATTTGAAATGCGTAGACGCTTAACTTATTTGGAAAAATTATTTGAAAGTAATGCTTCGAAACACATAAAACACTCGGATTTTGGGAAGCGAAATAACAAATGTTACTAGTCAATTTTAATAATTATACTTATGTTTCTTCAAAGTATATTGTCCAAAAATAATAATACAAGGCAACTACATTTATCCGATTTACGAGACAAGCTATTACTCGGGATGAGTTATACGTTTCGTGGTATTAGTCCAACATGGTTTACACACGCAGAGTAACAGGCGCACGACTTGAGTACTATGCCGTATGTGAACATATGAATTATGATAAGTCACGATCGGTTCGTCGAGTTAAAACACTTAAAGACTCGGGTTAGTACACACGAGTCAAGATAGTTGAATAAACTATCTTTTAACCGGAAAAATAAGCTAGGTTTATATATGATAGACTTTAAGGTGTCCTTTATTGGTAAATAGGGCACGAGGAAGTCGGTCAAAGCTTTGGGTTTTATTTGCTAGTTAAGCATGGAAATTAAGGTGAGTTTCACGGCCCCATTTTACTGTTTTAACTGGGGGAAAGATATGTTTGTCAAAAGTTATCACATATTGAAATGTTTTCAAAGGTTAAAATGTGGTAAGTGGCATGATGAGTACTTGAGTTTTTGGTCGCCACTCGGGGTTGGGTCCTCGCTACTGTAACCATTAATTCAGGTAAATGAAACTGAAGGAATATTTGGATAGTACTATTGGTGCCTGACAAGGCCCACCCCTAATCGATAGCGTCGATTATGCATCGGCGTATGCCTGGGGTGCATGTATTCTGAACTCAAGTCGTTGGGTTCCGAGAAACGACTTGGAGCGGGGCATATTTATTAGTCTTGGTTTGGTTATGGGACTCAGGGGATTGCTCATCATCATAATTTGTAGGAGCTAGCTACTCCATACAAAGGCCACATAATGTGCTGGATTTGCACAGGATATAAAAATGTGCTGGATTTGCACAGGATGTAAAAATGTGCTGGATTTGCACAGGATGTAAAAATGTCGTATTTACGAAACTAAAACCTGTGAACTCACCAATATTTTATATATTGACGTCCTTTTTAAACATATCTTTCAGGTAACTAAGTGCTGAACAGGTATGCGGCTAGTACGGTGGAATTTGGGATGTCGGACAATGGTTGGGGGTTTCATCTATTGTTACCTTCGGGTTGGGACATAAACGGAAACACCCCACTTTAAAACTTAATGTTTGTGGTTTTAAGTAATGTTTGAAACCAGGTACTCCTTCCCGACATCTTAATATAATGTTCTTTTCTAATTAAATATAGTTTGTGTTAGTCTTGACTTTGATATGCTTTCGAGCGTCGCGCCACGTGTTTCCGCCATTGGCGTGGTGTGACAATTCATATATACCGATAGTTAATATATTCTTAGCAGATTACTCTTAAAACATCACATTTACATTTGGTGGTTTCCTATCCAAGAGGATTCGAGGACGAATCCTTTTCTAAGGGGGGTAGACTTGTAACATCCCGAACATTCACCTCATATTATTAAAGACAAAATCGATATCGACTTTTTTTCATGCGGGTGGATAGGCGATTTTAGTGCTCGTTTGTGAGTTTAAAGTACTAGGGGACCCATTTTGTCATTTTTTTATAATATGAAATGGTAACTTTGGGATTATGTTATTTACAAGTAATAGTATAGGGGGTGTTTATGTTTTTTTTTTCTTATACAAGTATAAAGAAAAAAAAACCCTACGTGACCTAGGGTCGGGATGCGGCCGATAACCGTGACCGGGATGGAAGAAGAGGCGACGACGGCGGTGGTCCGAGATGGTGTTCGTTTCGCATGGTTTCTAATCGGGAAAAGGTAAAGACATTTTTGTTACTCTGCGTTTGAACAGTTAATGTTGCTTGAATTTACTATTAAGGTCGTGTCGAGGGGATGATCAGTACTGTAGATGATGGTGTTGTCGGCTTTCAGTGACAACAACCAAATGTGGTAGTTTTTGTGATGAACAGGTAGACCGATGGATTTGGTGACGATCGAAGGTGGTTATCGTAAGCAACGATGGTGTAGGCGATGTGCAACCGGTGTCCAACGATTTTCCAACGAAATCAACAACCACACCTCACGACCACCCTTCTAATTTGTGTTACTGTGATGCCATCATTCGCCACGGTAGTCGTGTTTCAACAACCTCCGCTATTCGAGTCGTTTCTATTCGGCTAACTAAGGCGGTGATTCGCAACGGCTATGGTGACAACGGGCTTGGTTTATTTTGCTTGCAACATGAGTGGCGTATGGCGGTGGTCGGGCGTGCCACTAGATGGTGCTACTATGGTGGAAACTATGGTGAGGGGAGACTAGTGGTTGGTTTGGTTGTGAAATAGTCATGGTGGTTGAAAGTGTTGTTAGTTGATAGTAAGTCGACGAAGACATTGAGGATAGTAATGCATGTTGTAGTGGAATGTTGATGGAGTAGTTATATATGGTGAGGAAGTAATTATTTCATGAAGGTGATTCATGTACTAAAGAAAGTTGTGTGCATGGGGTCTTGATTTGGATCTCATTCGGGTAATCGATTTGTGGAAGACCCGACTATGGAACGCCATTAGTTTAGTGTTTCATAGTAATGGATTTGCACGTTCTAGCGGGAGCGGTTTTTAGTTTAACTTAACCGCGTGTCATTTGGCTACAAGATTCATTCAAAACGAGTTGCGGTTCGAAGCGGTTTGACTTGTGGAGTTGGAAGCTTTGTAACCAGTGAGTTCTTGTGCCCACTCTTTTAGTTATTGTTTTTCTAAATATTTTGGGCTAACGTGCATGTTGATTTTTATGAAGTCACGAAAATATTTTCTATGAAGTTATAAATATTTTTGTGTATAAATGAAATTCATGTTAATAAATATATTATTTTGGCATGAAACGTAAGTAGGCGGAATGCGCCTAATGTGAAGTTATAAATATTTTTACGTACGAACGAAATCCATACTAATTCAAATATATTTTTTTTCTAGGCTTAAAATGCGAGTAGGTTATTATGTTTTTATACCTACATGTTTGAAGGCAACTAGAATAAAATATATATTCGGATAGTTGTATATGTTTATACGTATATGAAAATGAATGTACCTATATATAGGTGTATATATAAGTTTAAGTTATATGTGTTTCTGTAAATATATAAACTGTGTTTGGCAATTACCTGACCTTACAAACTGGGCTATGACAGAAGTGGGATATGCCTGCTCTGATCTAAAGTATTGGTTTTGTGTCATGGTTGTTGCTTAGTTTATGTTATATTATATATAATAGACTATGTTGAGAGCTACCTGATATGTCGAACTGGGCTATAACAGAAGTGGGATACGCCTGCTCTGATCTCTGGTCTTGGTTTTGAGTCAGGAATTTTACATAGTTCATATTATATGTATTCTTATAAACTGAGCTATGACAGAGATGGGATATGCCTGCTTTAATCTCTAGCTTTAGTTTGCTTAAATGGACTGGATTGTTCTTTGTGTTGAAAAGCGAGATGCGCTTATTATATATTTGGTAAGTGAAGTCTTGAGGTAATTAGGCTGAGTATGCCTATCCTAGACTTTGATATTTTTTTTTTTTGCTTGGGGAAAAACAAATTAGCGGATTGCGCTTATTGTTAACTCTGAGGTTGAGGTATTTTGTTAATTCTTATTTTGACAAAATACTTGTTTATATAAATTTATAAAACTTGAACTCTGCGTAGCTGACTTTTGCATACACGTTAGATTGATTTCAGGTTAAAAGAGAGATCGATGGATGACTGCTTGGCGATGCGAGAAGCTACCTGGCAATCGAAGGCATTTCTAGTGGAAGACAACTTTTGTTTACACATGATAAATTTTAAATTTGATTTGGATAAGTATTTGTCATGTGTTTTGTAGAATTTGATTCTAAATGATTTTTCCGCTCTGTATACATACTCTTTTAAAAGAAAAATTTACTCATATTTTTGCATATTTAAGTATTTTAACCCAACTATTTGACACCGGTTTTGCGGGTCTTACATAAGCAATGTGCTTATAGCTTTCAAGCTTTTTGTTCACTTTCTCGGCAAAGCACTTGATGGTAGCCATTTCCAATTTTGTGTTTTCTAAATCGTTTATATAATTGTTTATGGCCAATTGCTTTAAAGACAGAGTCTTTTTCAATTCAGAAATATCTTTCTTATACCCATCAAGTACTCTGTTGAATTCTTTTGATTCCTTTTGATATAATTGACAATTAATTTTTGCACTCTCAACTTGAACCTTGAGTTGCTTGTTTTCATCTGTCAATTTATCACAAGATTTGCAATTTTTAACACAAGTAGAATTAATAGTAGATTCGGTACTTACCTGCTTAGGTGGTTCTGTCATGGCCATTAGAGCAAAATGAGCTTCCTTCCCTGCGAAAAATTTGGAGTAGTCAATTCTGGTGCAAGCATCATCCACCATGCACGACTTCCGAGTCATCAAGAAATCAGCTTCAGCTAGCAACTGGTCAATGTCGTCATCCAGTAAGTTAACACTGGATTCAGAATCAGAATCACTTTCTTCATCAGAATAAGTGGAATCAAACTGTTCTGGAATATCAGCAATAGTATCCGTAACCATTCCAGTCTTCTTTTCAGCACAATCAACATCAACATTCATCTCATCACTCACCTCTTCAATCTTTAACTCACTCATCTTCTCAGACACAACCTCTTCTTCAACCTCCACCGGTTCATCCAAGTTCATCTTCTATGCCACACAAGCCACATTCCCTGCTGTAATTTCTTCCACTCCCAACTGCATACCGGTCCAATCGAAACCCTCATCCTTCTGTATCACCAAAGCTTGGTTTGGGTTTTCAGTTTGGGTTTGAGTGTTTGGTGTAGATATCGGAATAATTGTTCGGTTTGAGTTCTGTTGTGTTTGGTTTTGGTTTTGTGAAGTGGACTGTCTAGCATTGTTGTTTTGTTGGTTATTTTGGCGGTTTTGATAGTTGTTGTGACGTTGAAAGCTTGAGATATTGTTGGAACTCTGGTATGTTACTTGGTTTTGGTTTTGAGTTTGATGGTTTTGGTATGAAGAGTTGAATGGATTTCGATTACCTTGTTGTGCTGGCAGTGTGCACTCTCTTTAAAAATGTCCTTTTTCACCACAGTTGAAGCAAGTTACTTTGGCTTTGTTGAAGCCATAAGTGGTGTTAGGAGAAGTTGAAAGATCCGTTCTCCCGGTCTTCTGAATAAAATCAGTGGCTCTTCTCATGATGCTTGCAAAAGCCCACTGTATATCCATCAATTCCATCTCTTCCTTGTCGATCTGTGCATAGTCTTCATTGGTCAAATTGTTGTTCCCAATTTGACTAGCAACCAGACCGTTGTATGATGCTACCATTGCTGAAACTAATGCTACATGTTGTTGAGCAATCTCAACAGTAACATTATTCAGATTAGAAGTCTCCAACACAATCGCGCTTTGGTTCGGTTGGCTTTGGTTAAGTTGAATTTGGTTCATTTGTGGGTTGTAAGGTTGTTGTTGTTGAGGTTGGCTGGCAGAATAACATGCGGCTTGTTGCATGGGTGAGAATGGTGGAATATAGGTAGTTGTTGTAGGATATGATGGTGAAGTATATGAAGATGTTTGAGCAAGGTAGTTGATGGGTTGTTTGGGTGGTTCACGGATGTTAGAGACACATGCGATGTGTGGAGCAACATTGGTAGTAGAACTAGAAGTAGTATGGGAAGAAGATGTACCACCAAGATAAAGTTCCGGATTCTGAGGAATTTGAGCCCTCTTTGCTTTCCTCTTCTCCTCAATCTCTTTGTTCTCCAATTTCTGTATAAACTCATTGATCGTCCAATACTGATACGCATCCTTCTCTTTCAACACTTCAATATGCTGGTTCCAATACGGTGGCAACGCATCGGCAAACTTGTCCACTAGTTCGGACATAGGTATGCTGATCTCATAGCTTGACAGCTCTGTGAGTAAGTGGCAATACCTTGGAACCAATTCTTTCAAAGTTTCGTTACCCATGTAACTAAAATTCTCAAACTCTTTGTGAAGCTCCTCCATCCTTAGTTTCCTAGTCTTCTCATTCCCATCATGTCTGTTTCTCAACATGTCCCATAGCTGCTTAGAAGTTGTGCACGAACCAAACTGATGCAGCAAATCTGTGTTAATAGCTTGGGATAATTGAGAAAACGCCTTTTTCTCAATAGCAAACTTTTTCTTCTCATCGTCTGCTAGATTCTCTAAAGGAATAGGCTCTCCAGTGTTCTCCAAGACTGGAGCAGCATAGCCTTTCGCAATCATTTGCCATGCCTCAGTACCCTCTAAACCCATACCCTCCAAATGGATCTTGAATTTAGTCTTCCACGTGTTGTAGTCGACCATTTCCATCAGCTTAGGTGGTCGATTTTCACTTCCAGATGACAAGTCTTGAATAAGCGTTGATATAGCATTGGTCGTCTGTGTGTGAACTGCTGCTGCTGCTGCTACTCCCCAATAGTCGCCAATCGGTTGCGGTTGTGGTTGCGCAACATGTTGAGGAATAGAACTAGTCATAGCCATATAGTTGATAGGTTGTGATGGATGACTAGTCTTTTGGGCAGCAACCGACCAAGGATCCATGGTTGTCTGCTGTTGTGGTGTCATGTTGGGTCGTGGTGTAGTCGGAAAGTTCCACATCTTTACCTGAAAATGTTTAAACACGAAAAGATTAGAAAAGTTTAAAACAGGTTACTCCATCGTATGAGTCGAATGGTCGAATGAGAGAAAATCTTCTCCTTCGACCGTTTTCAAAGGTACGAATGTAAGCTATAACAAACACAAATCTCCTTCGACCGTATGAAACTCTCCTTCGACCGTCCGAATGGTCGAATGAAACAAGTATGGTCGAATGAACACCAAAACACTAACAAACTCTTGGTTCCACCACTTAAAACACCACCTTCGACCAAAAATCCTTTGGTTCGACCGTTTAACACACACGTTCGCCCATATCTGCCTAGGTTCGACCCTGAACTTTTCAAAAACGGTTATTCTTTGAAAATCAGTTGATTTTGATCAAATTTTTCAAAAGTTGAAATAATTTGATGATATTAATCAGGTTTTGATTCGGATTTGATTTGGAACAAGTTTATCAAAGAGAATTATGCATTTTATCCATGAAAACAAGCTCTAATCAATCAATTTATCACCAATTCAATGTTATCAATGAAAACAGAAAGTTTTTGATCAAAATAGGGTCCAAATCTGCTGTAAAATTATCAAATTTTGGTTGTTTGATCCATAATGGCTCTGATACCAGTTGAGAATCTGGTAGAAAACCGAATTCAAGGATCAATTAAGCGAAAACAACTCGGTTTCAGACGGGAGATTTGAGACGAGACAGAAATATACGATAACAAAGTCATCACAGATTCATATTAATTCAGAAACGGTTACAGACACTGTCATCAGTAGGATAAACATCTATCTCGGGGCTGGGGGAGGTCGGGCATGACCTCCCCCTTGAGAGCATTCAAATCACAAACTCAAATCTACAAATGAAAACCAAACATGAGATTTCTATTTAGAGTCCAAAAACATAAGCCACCTTCGCCCATTTAAGGAGTTCGAATGTGGAACTTTTCCACATTCGACCCTTTAGAAAGGTCGAATATAGACTTAGATTTTGGTCTATATTTAAAAATGCTCCAGATCCATAAAATGCCCTTATGGATCACCACAATCTCATGTAATACAATACAAGACTCAACCCTAGTCTATTCGACAGTGACGTCCACATAATAGTGCATCAACAAGGAGTAAGTTTAGTCTGGGCGAATGTACAAATTTGGGCGAAAGAAACTTTTTGTCAAAAAATTTTACATTCGTACCTATGTAATCTCACATTCGTACCCTTAATCTCTCATTCGCACCTCCGTTTGGGCGAATGAAGAGTTCAATTACCAATTATTCAAACTTTGTTTATTTTGTCGATTTTTAACGTGTTTACTTGTTTTATTTTGCAGTTTCAACCATGTCTGAACAGGAGAAACCTACTGAACAAGCTGGATCATCTTCACAAGCTGCCAAGAAAGGAAATGAAGAGCTTTTACCGTTCGAGAATGCGCATAATTGTTGTGCATATCTTGGGGACGTTAAGAAGCACACTGAATTCACAGAGATTATAGAGTTTCTGAAGAGAAGTCGGGTGATAGACGCAATTGCTACACCTGCTATTATCTACCGAGACATGATACAAGAGTTTTGGAATGAAGCGAAGATGGATTTCTAGGAGTGTGAATCGTCTCTGGTGAGCAAGATACAAGGAAAATTGGTCATTGTTTCAGAGAAGGATATCAGGGAAGCTTTGAACCTTCAAGATGAAAAGACTGATCCCAGAGAGCTTAGCTTTATAGAACAGAGAAAGTGCTTTCTAAGGATGAAATATAATGGGCCGGTTACTGATGGCTCATTACACAAGGGAAAGCTGTGTCCACAATTCAAGTATTTGGCGCATGTGATGATACATGTATTCGGTTCAGCTGCTGGAGGTTATGATATGATGAGAAAGAGTATTAGCTCAATGATGGTAGCATTGATATTGAACAAACCGTTGAATGTATCAGGAATGCTTATGGAACATCTGTTGGAACCTGTCAGAGGCACAAGGAATCTGAAGTTTTTGTTGTATCCTCGATTCCTTCAGATGATTTTCGATCACAAGTATAAAGAATTGAAGGGGGATCCGAAAAAGATTGTAGTTCAAGAACATATGTCCATCAATACATTGGCAATAATGAAAGCATATAAAGGTTTGTTGATGAATGAACGTCCACCTGTTAGACGTTTATTTGGACATTTGGCGAGAGCTGACTATAAGGATCCGGGTAAAGGTGAAGTAAGGCATGCTAATAGTGATTCAGACGAAGACAATCCATTACACCCTGTTGATCCAGAGGCAAAGCGAAAGAGACAGGTTGTTAATGTGGGAGCTAAAAGTGGAAAAGGGAAAGAGAAAGAGATAAGGATAGATGTTGTTCCTGAGCCTACTAAGAAGAAAAGTGCACCAAGAAGGCATAAGAGCATGGCGAAGAAAGGGTTACACCTAGTTGATGAGGCGTCAGTTGATTCTGAAGAGACGCAGGAAGATGAACACTAGGATTCAGATGTTGATTCGGTAAAGACTACCATGCCTAAGGCCACTGTGGCTGGTGAGTCTGCCATTTTGAATAGATCTGTGGAGGAACAGAGAATGAATAGCCCTATTCACTTGGATGAAGAGGATGAGGGTTTAGGTCTGGGAGCAGGAGACTTTCCTGGTTCGCCAGTTCAGGGGGAGAAACCAAAGAAGCCCCAATTCAAAAAGAAAGAAAAGGTGGTAAAGCCCGTAGAGAAGAGAGCTAGAGAGATTGAATCGTTGATAGCAGGAAAGAAGTTGCCACCTGCTTCTAGTTCGAAATCACCAGTTGCTGCTCCAGCCTTAAAGAAGCAGAAAACCACAGCTACTTTAAGTACTGAACAGGGAGCTGATATACCTGTTGATGCATTTAATGAAGCATTAGATAACGTACTGAAGAAGATGAAAAAGGGTAAACTGCCAGAGGTTGCTGAAGTTTCCACTAAAAAGGTTACAGTGGATAGTGATGTGATGAACACTGTTAATCGGAAACTTGCTGAAATGATGAATCTAATAAACAAACAGCAGACTGAGATTGCCCAATTGAGACAAAATGATTCAAAGATGTTGGATGTAGTGGTTACATCACATGAGAATAATGAGAAATTTAAAAAGAAGATTAAACAGTTGCAGAAGGATAATAAGAAGCTGTTGAAACATGAGCAAAGGAACACCAGACGGATTATAGCTTTGAAGGGAGAAAATAAGAAGCTGAAAGAGAGTAATAAAAACATGGATAATCTAATCAAAGATTTATACTCTCGAGCTCCTCAGCTGAAAGAAGGTGAAGAGGATAAAGAGCTAGATGAGGAGCAAGTTGATTTTGAACTGTCTGATGATGGTGAGGAGGAGGATGATGAAGATCTTGATGAAGATGCTGGTAAAGCTCCTAAAAAGAAGAAGGATGATAATGATGATGGTTCGAATGATGGTTCTGGTGATGATAGCAGCTCTGCATTTGATGATGATGATGATGACAATGATGATGACGATACATACAAATATAAGTATGAGAAGAGAGAATCTGGAAAAGGAGGAGAATCTAGTTCAAAAGCCCCTGGAGGATCAGTCGATGATGATACGATCTTCTGGAATGAAAAGCTGAAGTCTATGTCTGAAGATGATAAACAGATGTATCGCCAGATGCTTACTGATCGAGTCTGGACGATTGACATGACCAGCAGATTTTCTGAGATTTTTGAGTCTAGTGACAGGGTGCTTGAATTAGAGTACAATGATCCAGATTTGGAAGATGGTGAAGTCTCAGCGGCTATGACAAAAGAGATTTTTGAAGGTTTAGCGAAACAGGTTGGAAAAACGTTAGAAGAACTGTTAGCTGATAACCAGATTCCTAATCTACCTAAAAAGGAAGCTGGAAATCATTCTGATGATCAAGACGTACTTGTGTTCGTGGATATTGAAGTTGAAGATATCACAAGTGAAGAGTATCCAGAATATTTTAAGAAAGATAAGGATTCTGGATTTACTTCCTTCACTGATTAACTATTGAATGAAGCTGAGAGACTTGCAAAAGAGAAGAGCGATATGTTTGTTGATGAAGTATTCAGAGGGCATGATAAACCACATATCAGACAATCTGATAGCTTGAAAGAGTTACTGAGGGAATTAAGAGAGAAAGAGGCTAATCGTCCGAAAGCTGAGATTCAAGGGAGCTTTTATAAATTCCACAACGAAATGTTTAAAGGAAAAGCGTTGGGTTGGAAGTTTATAAAGCAATTGAAGTGTGTTGCAGTGAAGTGGGAGAAAGGGATACTCTACTTTGATAGATTTCATGATTTGAAGACTCTCCCATACTGGGCCATTCGTGATATTTTTCGTCACAAGTTGATTGGAACGACAAATAATCAGATTGCCTACTTTGCTGATAAGATGGCTAGAGAAAGCAGGACGAAGTGGAATCTCTTTGAACCTCAGTATCCAAAAAGGATTGTTCACAAGAAAACCATTGATGATATTACCGGTTTGCCGAAGGTGACTTTAAAGTACAAACCACCAAAAGTGTTGAGGCATATTCCATTGTTGCAGATTCCTTAACATTTTGCAAAAGACTTTATCTGGTGGTACTATGGTTGGAAGATTGCAGAAGCTGTGATAGTTTTGAAGGATGTTGAAAAGAGTTTCAAGAAAATACACATTTTTTGTAACACCCCAACCGATGGCGGAAACATCGGGATGTCACGTAATGATGATTGTTCAGTAGCTCATGGTGAATAATAAATTCCATTAAATAATTTAAATGAATTACATACACATGTTCTAGAATTTGTACATCAAATTGAATAAAACTATACACATATCTTCAAGCATTAATTCAAATCTTCAAGCAAATAGAACCTGAAACATGTTAAGTTGAAAATGTTTTGGGTCAACAAAAGTTGGTGAGAATTACATAGGTTTTTGATAATTGAGTAAAAATGATGTGCAATTCATGTGTCATGTCAATCTAGTCCATATGTGAGAACATACTAGAAATAAATCGAGTGCATAATCAACCCTGATGACTGTTATAATATGATACATACCATACGCTCATGGTCCAATATGTTATACGATAACAAACACCCACGTAACCTTTGTAGGAGGCACGTATCCGGGTGGGATTGTCAGTCCAATAGATCTATCAATGTATACCGCCGGCTGATCAATGTTAATGATTATGCTAGAATGGTGCTTACTCTAATCATGCTCAAGACATAATGCAACATAGAAAACACATAGACACATTGATGATTGAATTGCAATGATGATGTTATAAACATGTTTCACCCCAAAAATGGTGATAAATAGAAAAGGGGCTATGTAAAACTCACCTTGGTAAAATGTTATATCTGTTGAAAATAGTGTGTTGCCCAAATGTATCAAGTATCACCCTATGATGAGGTAATAAATATGTCTAAGTCTATCAAGTCTACAAATGTATAAGTTTCTAGGGCTTCGAATTTGGGGATAGTTGCTCGTTTGATTAATATTAAAAATATTCGCCAATTGAGAGAAATTTAGTAAATAAATAACTAAAAATCTTTTTATAAATGTTAAATCTAGGATGGTCACAAGAATGTGTTTAAAGTATAAAAATAATTTTTATAAAATTATTTTCTTTAAAATAGATTATTTAATCTATTTATAACAAATTGTCAAAATCTAACTTTAATATTTAAAAATATTAAAATTAAATAAATTTTTAGTTTAAAATTCATATTTCTGTTCTAAATGATCAGAAATAATTTGTATAAAATTTTGGTGCAAAAATAACAAAGATTGAATTTATTATGATTTAATTATGATTAAAACTAACAAAAATTGATTAAAAATATTAAATCAATGATTTTTCTGAAATAAAAATCATTTCTGAAAAGCTTAATGTTATAAAAACTTAGGATAATTTTTGTGGAAATTAATAAGATCGTTTTGATATTTTTATAGATTTTTATAAATAAAATAGAATAAACTTGATTTAATTATTATAAATATTAAATAAATAAATTTTTGAAAACTAAAAATTGGTGTTGAACTTTTTCATCAGATTAACATAATATAATTTTTGTAGAATTTATAAAAGGGTTTTGGTATTTTAAAATGAATTTTGAATATACAAATGGATATATACATATATAAGTTAAACCAAAAAAAGATGGTGCCTTGTGGGACTCGAACCCGGGTTGTCTTAGTTATAGGCATCAGTCACAACCACTTGGCCTAGGCCTGTGGTTGTGATTGATCTCATTTAAATAAAAATAAATACAATATAACAAAACAGTTTCTTCCCCAAATCTATTACTAAGAGCCCTAGATTATTCAATTGATCAATTCACACGACATTAACCCAATTAATCATGGGGTTAATGTCGTGCACACGCCGATGAACAAAACCCATAAGAATGATTATGCTTACAAGATTGTTTTGATGCTCGATTAGCCGGTCAACCAAAAAGTCAAACTGTATCGTTTGAACAAGAAACAGCGTTTAAGTGAAGAATTGAGGGATTAAGAGGAGAAGATTGGCGAGTTGTGAATGCTTAGAAGCGTTCAATTTATAGGGTAGTGGCCTGGAACGATGATTTGGTAAGATTTGACCCATCATTGAATGTAAAACGTGTAATGGGTTAAAATTGGTATGAATTGATGATTGCACGTGTGAATCGTCGTGGAAACAGACCGGAAATCACGAGTCAATGTTATTATTTTGTTTCCATGTAAAAAAAATCAACAAAGGAGGAGAATTGGGGCTGCCTTCGTGATCAGGGTGCAGCAGCGTGAACAGCAACCATATAACAAGAGGTTATATAGATTTTAAGTCGGGATAAGAACAAGAATTGGGTTGTGGCTCAGTGGTTAAGACGCGTGTGTGTGTGTTTGATTGACTCGGGTTCGAAACCCGGATAAGGCACAATTTTTTTAATTAAAGGTAAAGAGGTAGTTGGGCTCAGACCTGGGCCGGGTGTGGGCTCGGGTCTGGGCTTCTGATTTGGGCTCCAATCACAATTAAAGATAATGTGGACTAGGTTTGATAATTGTTAAAACATTAGTTTGTTGTTTTCTAATTATATATATATATATATATCTTTTTTTTTAAATCAGAAAATTATTTTTAATATTATTATTATACTTTTATATATACATATATATATATATATAGGTCGTGAATTAGGAGAATAAAGACTTAGGTACAAAAATGAGGGGTTTTTATATTTAAAATTTGGGAAAAATTTCGCGATGTTACAGTCTCCCCTACTTTTGAAAACTTCGTCCCGAAGTTTATTGAAAACACAGGGTTGAAGGGGTTTGGATAAAATTTAGGACAAGTGTGACTTGAAGAATTTTATGTTAGGGCATGACAATGAATAGAGTAACCTGTCTCGAATAGCGTGAATAGGAGGCGTGTTACGTGTGGGTTGATTTACTAAAGGAACTACTAGATATCTCGAGTTTTCATTGGTTAACTACCGAAAATCTTGATAGCATTTCACACCACCTTAACGTACCTGTAAATTCATGATTACGTTCCGGACCGCAATCTCCAATTTACCTTACATTAAGGTTTTGTGTCCTTCTATGACTCTACCGATTGTTGAGCAGGTCTGATAGTCTCCACCAGTCGTTGAGCAGGTGGTAGGGCCTCTCCCCGACTGTTGGAAAGACATGATGACCTCCACCAATCGTTGAGTAGATTGTTTGGTAGTCAACTAATTGTTGTACAAGTAAGCAAGTATGATTATAGATATAGCAATTAGTTCACATTCAAACAAGCATGCACACAGATGTTATGATAATACTTGAATTTATTACTTGAATCAAAAGTGTCATTACATAGAATTAAAAGCAAACAACATTTAAATGGTGGGACTTGCTGTTAAGTAGCTGGAGGGTCTTGATCTCGGTTTAGTTTATGGCATCGGTTACGGTAGTGATTTGGGTTTCCACATTTATAGCATTGACCATAGTTGTAATCACCAGGATGATTAGGATTAGTATCCTGAGCAGGGTTGTGGATAATCGCAGCCAGTCGGGCATCAACACCTTTGTTGTTTTTGTTGTTGTTGTGGTTGTTTGTTACTTTCCTCTTGGTTTTCACCACTGTTATTGCGAGTGCTATGACGTGGAGACATGTAAGGGACACAATGAAGGTTCAATGTGGCATGAAATGAATGAGGTGATACAAGGAATGTAATCATTTATTCATTAATTAAAACGAATAAACGAAAACGTTGACTTATCAAAGATTCTAGATTCTAATAACATATGAAGACATGCTTTAGCCTAAAAGTGAACACTCATCCCGAGAATTCCCAGGTAGGCATCCGGGTCCCTCGTCTGATTGGGATATATGCGCAATGCCAGCCTAGACAGAAGACTCAGAATACAGGCGTTCACCCTTCCAGATTGCACGTGTTCGTTATTAAAATCTAGAACTTCGACGAGATCTCAAGGTGGTTCAGGTTTAACCTGAGGAATTTGTCCTATTAGTCTAAGAGTAGATCCACTGATGGAGAGCAACCTTCTTGTAGGAATGGAAGTAGGGATAAGAAGTGGGAGGGAGATAGAGAATAGCAAGTATAAGAAGCAAGTACTGGTTAAATCCTATGGTTATAGACTAGATTATTTTTCTAATAACCTAATTCCCTATAACCTGGCTCTGATACCAATCTGTAACACCCCAACCGATGGCGGAAACATCGGGATGTCACGTAATGATGATTGTTCAGTAGCTCATGGTGAATAATAAATTCCATTAAATAATTTAAATGAATTACATACACATGTTCTAGAATTTGTACATCAAATTGAATAAAACTATACACATATCTTCAAGCATCAATTCAAATCTTCAAGCAAATAGAACCTGAAACATGTTAAGTTGAAAATGTTTTGGGTCAACAAAAGTTGGTGAGAATTACATAGGTTTTTGATAATTGAGTAAAAATGATGTGCAATTCATGTGTCATGTCAATCTAGTCCATATGTGAGAACATACTAGAAATAAATCGAGTGCATAATCAACCCTGATGACTGTTATAATATGATACATACCATACGCTCATGGTCCAATATGTCATACGATAACAAACACCCACGTAACCTTTGTAGGAGGCACGTATCCGGGTGGGATTGTCAGTCCAATAGATCTATCAATGTATACCGCCGGCTGATCAATGTTAATGATTATGCTAGAATGGTGCTTACTCTAATCATGCTCAAGACATAATGCAACATAGAAAACACATAGACACATTGATGATTGAATTGCAATGATGATGTTATAAACATGTTTCACCCCAAAAATGGTGATAAATAGAAAAGGGGCTATGTAAAACTCACCTTGGTAAAATGTTATATCTGTTGAAAATAGTGTGTTGCCCAAATGTATCAAGTATCACCCTATGATGAGGTAATAAATATGTCTAAGTCTATCAAGTCTACAAATGTATAAGTTTCCAGGGCTTCGAATTTGGGGATAGTTGCTCGTTTGATTAATATTAAAAATATTCGCCAATTGAGAGAAATTTAGTAAATAAATAACTAAAAATCTTTTTATAAATGTTAAATCTAGGATGGTCACAAGAATGTGTTTAAAGTATAAAAATAATTTTTATAAAATTATTTTCTTTAAAATAGATTATTTAATCTATTTATAACAAATTGTCAAAATCTAACTTTAATATTTAAAAATATTAAAATTAAATAAATTTTTAGTTTAAAATTCATATTTCTGTTCTAAATGATCAGAAATAATTTGTATAAAATTTTGGTGCAAAAATAACAAAGATTGAATTTATTATGATTTAATTATGATTAAAACTAACAAAAATTGATTAAAAATATTAAATCAATGATTTTTCTGAAATAAAAATCATTTCTGAAAAGCTTAATGTTATAAAAACTTAGGATAATTTTTGTGGAAATTAATAAGATCGTTTTGATATTTTTATAGATTTTTATAAATAAAATAGAATAAACTTGATTTAATTATTATAAATATTAAATAAATAAATTTTTGAAAACTAAAAATTGGGTGTTGAACTTTTTCATCAGATTAACATAATATAATTTTTGTAGAATTTATAAAAGGGTTTTGGTATTTTAAAATGAATTTTGAATATACAAATGGATATATACATATATAAGTTAAACCAAAAAAAGATGGTGCCTTGTGGGACTCGAACCCGGGTTGTCTTAGTTATAGGCATCAGTCACAACCACTTGGCCTAGGCCTGTGGTTGTGATTGATCTCAGTTAAATAAAAATAAATACAATATAACAAAACAGTTTCTTCCCCAAATCTATTACTAAGAGCCCTAGATTATTCAATTGATCAATTCACACGACATTAACCCAATTAATCATGGGGTTAATGTCGTGCACACGCCGATGAACAAAACCCATAAGAATGATTATGCTTACAAGATTGTTTTGATGCTCGATTAGCCGGTCAACCAAAAAGTCAAACTGTATCGTTTGAACAAGAAACAGCGTTTAAGTGAAGAATTGAGGGATTAAGAGGAGAAGATTGGCGAGTTGTGAATGCTTAGAAGCGTTCAATTTATAGGGTAGTGGCCTGGAACGATGATTTGGTAAGATTTGACCCATCATTGAATGTAAAACGTGTAATGGGTTAAAATTGGTATGAATTGATGATTGCACGTGTGAATCGTCGTGGAAACAGACCGGAAATCACGAGTCAATGTTATTATTTTGTTTCCATGTAAAAAAAATCAACAAAGGAGGAGAATTGGGGCTGCCTTCGTGATCAGGCTGCAGCAGCGTGAACAGCAACCATATAACAAGAGGTTATATAGATTTTAAGTCGGGATAAGAACAAGAATTGGGTTGTGGCTCAGTGGTTAAGACGCGTGTGTGTGTGTTTGATTGACTCGGGTTCGAAACCCGGATAAGGCACAATTTTTTTAATTAAAGGTAAAGAGGTAGTTGGGCTCAGACCTGGGCCGGGTGTGGGCTCGGGTCTGGGCTTCTGATTTAGGCTCCAATCACAATTAAAGATAATGTGGACTAGGTTTGATAATTGTTAAAACATTAGTTTGTTGTTTTCTAATTATATATATATATATATCTTTTTTTTTTTTAAATCAGAAAATTATTTTTAATATTATTATTATACTTTTATATATACATATATATATATATATATATAGGTCGTGAATTAGGAGAATAAAGACTTAGGTACAAAAATGAGGGGTTTTTATATTTAAAATTTGGGAAAAATTTCGCGATGTTACATTTTTGATCCCATGTGGTTGGTGAATTGTTCACATGAGGACATCATAATGTTGTATTACAATCCTATTTTCAGCGATGTGAAAGATGCTGAACAAGGTAGTAAATATCAGCGTGTGGTATTTTTGTGTTTTGCTCATGATATCAATGCCGGATGCGACTATGATAAGAAGCTCGGCAAGATTGTTAAAGCTCAAGAGGTTTCTGAAGAAAAGAAGAAAAAGCTGAAGCAAGTATTTGAGAAGGTGATGACATTGGAAGAAAAGAAACTTTTGAGGATAAAGCTGATGAACAAGAGAATGGATGAAGAACGAAGGCTTAAACAATCCAAGCAATAGTCGAGGGGGAGTTTGTAGATGCATTATTGTGCGACTAATGCTTTGGATTTACAATAAACATATGTTAAAGATGATTGTCAAATGGGCGAAGGAGTATGAATGTGGGCGAAGGAAGAAATTAAGAGGTGCGAAGGAGAAAAGACATACGAAGGAGAGACAAGGGGTGCGAAAGTAGATTTATTGTTTTGTAGTGCTTGGTTCGCACGAAGTGTTTGGGCGAACCTGCACATTCGACCATTCAATATGGGCGAATGTGCAGGCCTATAAATAGGTTAAGCCATTTTTGAAAGTTAGAGTTGTTCATTTTGTTTCCCTCCTGTTCTGTGTCTCTCCCAAGTGTTTTGTCAACTTATTTTCACGTCATATCTGATTGTAATCTTTATTATAAACGTGTAATTTGAGTTGATTATTAATGAGAAAACCTTTGAAAGATGATATCTGTGTTTTGATTGTTCTATTATCATAATTGTGATTGATTAAGGGATTCCGCACCTGAATCAAACTTGTTTGATCAATCTCTTTGTAGATTTGAAGATCCAAAGCGCATACATTATGAAAAATAAGCTCAAAAACTCCTTCCCCAATGATAAGAGTCGAAGGAGAGTGTTTAGAGGCATTTAGGGTTTGTGAAATGATGAAAAATGACTAAGGATGGTATTTATAGTATGTCCAGGTTCGACCCCTTCATGAGGGCGAACGTGGAGTTTGGGTGGTCGAATGTGACATTTTTAAAACAGCTAGCCAGGTTCGACCCTTTATATGGGTCGAACGTAGTTTTATCTTGTCGAAGGAGACCCTTAACAGACTGAGGGCCAGGTTCGACCCTTCGAATGGTCGAACCAGGAAAGTCTCATTTTCCAGATTTCCAGTTTGTCGTGTTTAACACATTTTAACGCACCTTAACACATGAACATGTAATCTTAATCTATGTTTAACATATATAGGCATGGACAATCATCTAAACATCATTCAAACACGTATTTGCATATAATCCACCACATAAGAATCAATCTACGCATAACACTTAATCTAGCTTATGTAATTCACCAATAACGGGACTCAAGACGCGTATATATGTAAAAGACACCAATGATCCTCCAGATCATTGAATTCTGGACAATACGTAAGAAAACCCCGACTCAACTAACCTAGTTAAGTACGTAATTAAACTGTTTCCCGCTAAGGTAGACTTATAAGTTTAAATATGTCAAGTCAAATATGCCGGGTGTCACATCATCCCCCTGTTGAAAGAATTTTCGTCCCGAAATTGTACGAAGCCAAAAGGAAGTCAAAAGGAAGAAGACGAAAAAAAGAAACGAAAGAAAATTTACCGGTTGTCACATCATCCCCCCGTTGAAAGGAATCTCGCCCCGAGATTCACTCAGCTTTAGCGGTAACATGTCTAGATTCAAACGCACGCCTAGGAAAAAGATTAGGATATTTGGACTTCATCATGTCCTCCCGTTCCCACGTGAACTCCGGTCCACGATTTGAATTCCAACAGATCTTAACGATTCGGATTTTACTCCGACGAAGACTACGAATCTTGTAGTCTAGAATTTCAACTGGTTCCTCCACAATGCGAAGACGATCGTCAACTTTGATCTCTTCCAAAGGAACAATAAGAGATTCATCCGCCAAACATTTCTTCAAGTTAGACACATGGAAGACGTTGTGGACACTGCCGAGCTCCGCCGGCAAGTCAAGTTTGTATGCCACCGGTCCAATCCGTTCCAGGAATGCGAATGGTCCGACATAACGAGGGTTAAGTTTTCCACGCTTCCCAAAGCGTATGACGCCCTTCCATGGAGAAACTTTTAGAAGTACCCTGTCCCCAACCTGGAACTCCAAAGGTTTGCGACGGCGATCGGCATAACTCTTCTGACGATCCCGCGCAGCTACTAAACGGTTACGAATTTGCACGATTTTTTCCGAAGTTTCGTACACAAGTTCCGGACCAGTGAGCTGACTCTCTCCCACTTTGGCCCAACAAAGAGGAGACCGGCATTTCCGTCCGTAAAGAGCCTCGAACGGAGCTGCCTTAATGCTGGAATGGTAGCTGTTGTTGTAAGAGAACTCCACCAACGGTAGGTGATTCTCCCAACCCTTGCCAAAATCCATGACCCATGCACGAAGCATGTCCTCCAAATTTTGAATCGTCCGCTCACTCTGACCGTCTGTTTGCGGATGACAGGCTGTACTCATGTCCAACTGAGTACCTAAGGCTTTATGCAGAGCCTTCCAGAAATGCGAAGCAAAGCGAGAATCACGATCAGAAATGATAGAAATAGGAACCCCGTGCTTAGAAACCACTTCCTTAAAATAAATGCGAGCCAAGCGCTCGAGTCCATCAGTTTCCTTAATAGGAAGGAAGTGTGCCGATTTTGTCAACCCGTCGACAATCACCCAAATCATATCACAACCACTTGGTGATTTCGGTAGTTTGGTGACAAAATCCATCGTGATTCGTTCCCACTTCCATTCGGGAAGCTCTGGTTGTTGCAGGAGACCAGACGGCCTCTGGTACTCCACCTTGACCTTTGCACTAGTCAAGCATTTGCTAACATAGGAGGCGATGTCAGCTTTCATGTTTGGCCACCAGTAGAGTATCTTTAAGTCCTGATACATCTTGTCGGAGCCTGGATGAATAGAATATCGAGATTTGTGAGCTTCGTCCAAGACAAGCTCCCGTAATCCCCCAAACAGTGGTACCCAAACTCGTTCCGCAAAATAGTGTAGGCCATCAAACCTAAGTTCGAGGTGCTTGTCGGCACTGTGCATAGTTTCAGCTTTTAGGTTTTCCTCCTTCAAAGCTTCAAGCTGCGCAGAACGAATCTGGTCAGGTAAATTAGAATGAATAGTGAGCTGTAAAGCCCTGACACGTCGTGGGTTCGCAGATTCCTTCCTGCTCAAGGCGTCAGCCACAACGTTCGCCTTGCTAGGATGGTACTTAATGGAACAGTCACAATCGTTAAGGAGTTCGTCCCAACGACGCTGCCTCATGTTCAACACCTTCTGATCGAAAATGTGTTGGAGACTCTTGTGATCGGTATAAACATCGCACTTAGTACCGTACAAGTAATGCCTCCAGATCTTCAGAGCGAAAACCACCGCTCCCAATTTCAAATCAGGGGTAGTGTAGTTCTTCTCGTGAACCTTAAGCTGACGAGATGCGTAAGCAATAACCTTCCTGCGTTGCATCAACACACAACCGAGGCCACGAATAGAGGCGTCGCAGTACACGATGAAGTCATCCGTACCATCCGGTAAGGATAAGATAGGTGCAGTACAGAGTTTAAGTTTCAGCAACTGAAATGCTGATTCCTGCGAATCACCCCAGTCAAACTTCCGGTCCTTTTGGGTAAGAGTAGTGTGGGGTTGAGCGATCTTCGAAAATCCCTCTATGAAACGAGGATAATAGCCCGCGAGACCTAGGAATTGCCGCACCTCAGATGGCATCTTTGGTTCTTCCCAGTCTTTAATAGCTTCGATCTTAGCCGGATCGACGTGAATCCCTAGTTCATTCACCACATGACCTAGAAACTGAACTTCGCGTAACCAAAAGTCACACTTCGAGAACTTAGCATACAGTTTTTCTCGTCTCAAAAGTTCCAAGACAAGACGCAAGTGTTCCTCGTTGTCCACCTTGCTCTTGGAATAGATCAGGATGTCATCAATAAAGACAATGACAAATTTATCAAGATAAGGCTTACAGACACGGTTCATTAGATCCATGAAAACCGCCAGTGCATTGGTGACACCAAAATGCATCACCAAAAACTCAAAATGGCCATAACGAGTACGAAAAGCAGTCTTCGGAACATTGGCTTCCTGCACGCGCAACTGATGATAACCGGACCTTAAGTAGATCTTCGAATAATAGCTAGAACCCTGAAGCTGGTCAAATAGGTCATCAATGCGAGGAAGAGGATAACGGTTCTTGATGGTCACGTTATTCAGCTCGCGATAATCAATACACAAACGTAGGCTCCCGTCTTTCTTCTTCGCGATAATCAATACACAAACGTAGGCTATGTCGGATGAAACCCTTTTCCAAGAGTTCTTGTAACTGGTTGGACAACTCCAACATCTCAGGAGGTGCAAGACGATAAGGGGCTCGAGCAATAGGGGCTGCACCAGGTGCAAGATCAATACCAAACTCAACCTGACGATGAGGAGGAAGACCAGGTAGATCGTCAGGAAACACATCGGGAAAGTCACGAACCACGGGAATATCCTCGATCTTCTTCCCACCATCAGAAGAAACAGAAACAAGTGCCAGAATGGCCGAATAACCCTTCCGAAGATACTTGTGAGCTTTCATACAAGAAATGATACTCAAAGGAGCACCACTCTTTTCACCATACACCGAAAGAATCTTTCCATTAGGGAGAGGAATACGAATAATCTTATCGAAGCAAACGATCTTCGCACGATACAAGGACAACCAATCCATGCCTATGACGACATCAAAACTACCCAAGGGTACCGACATAAGGTCAATAGGGAAAGACAAACCCGAAAGTTCCAAATGACATTTATATGGGTACCGGCATAAGGTCAATAGCTAGCCAGGTTCGACCCTTTATATAGGTCGAACGTAGTTTTATCTGGTCGAAGGAGACCCTTAACAGACTGAGGGCTAGGTTCGACCCATCGAATGGTCGAACCAGGAAAGTGTCATTTTCCAGATTTCCAGTTTGTCGTGATTAACACATTTTAACGCATCCTAACACATGAACATGTAATCTTAATCTATGTTTAACATATATAGGTATGGACAATCATCTAAACATCATTCAAACACGTATTTGCATATAATCCACCACATAAGAATAAATCTACGCATAACACTTAATCTAGCTTATGTAATTCACCAATAACGGGACTCAAGACACGTATATATGTAAAAGACACCAATGATCATCCAGATCATTGAATTCTGGACAATACGTACGAAAACCCCGACTCAAGAGAGAGGAAAGAAAGGAGTGGCCATAATAAACCCCACCAAACCACTGTGGTCAAAATTAGAAACCAATAAAGTGCCTATTGTTCAGGATGTTGTAAATTAATATATATATATATATATATATATATAATAATGGGAGAGAAACAACAATGGTCAAATGAGCATATAAAATGCTTATTAGAGACTTGCATTGATGAGATAAACACGTTGGGTAGAGGATGGCACCATTTCCGTTAAGCTTGCTTTTGGTGTTTTGAAAGCCCAATTCCCTATATTGAAGAGGATGACACCATTTCCGTTGGTTACACAAAGGAACATCATCATTTCATGTTTTGCGTTACATAATTTTATAAAGAAAGAGGGCCTGAGCGATGACTTCTTTACAGAATACGATCAACCGAATGTGTCGTTAGGAAATAGCAATGTCCACGTTGATGCTGATGAAGAAGAGGTTGAGGTACACGGTACTGCATCGGATCGAGAATATATGACCCAATTACGAGATGAAATTGCCGAGAAATTAATGCAAAGTACGAAATAAATTATTTGAAAATTGTTATTGTTGTTATTTAAAAAAAAACGTTATTGTTGTTATTTCAGTGTTGTAGAACTCTTATTTAAATTTAAATGTTGAAAAAATATTGATTGTTTTAAAAAAATCAGTTTATTTTAAATTTCAGCAATCTACAGAAGTTAAAAAACAAACAATCTTCCTCTTACAGACTGCAGACATTTTGCTTCAGAAAAAACAAACAACACCTAAGTAAATGTCTAAATGATAAGCAGTGGCTCATCCAAGATTTTTTTACCAATGAGTTCGTTGTTTTAGATGGTTCAATTTCATAGGATCCAACATAAAAAAATTTCGGGTCAGTTCAGGTATCAAGAAATGGGAGTACCACTCTATAATTTTGGTTGAATCCAGAAGCTGTTGGTTTATATGATTTCTGGTACAGGTAGCTCCACCCCTTGTCTTCACCATCAACATTTTTAACGGTGAAAAATTATTATCTTTTTCAGTACTTTTTAATGTGACTTGTTTTGGTCAATTTATGATTTGTCATGACTTGAAATAACTCATGGCCCTTAAAAAACTAGCAAACTATATACATATTTAAAACATGTTAAATTATTTAAAATAATATTCTGAATTAGTATAGGATCTAAAATGCAACGTAGATGGTTCAATAAATATAAAAACTTGAAACTTAAAAAAGATTTGAACCTTAATTACCAGTGCGGAGCAACGACGGGCTGTCGGTAAGGTGCGGAGCAACGGGCCAGCGGTGGTACTATGAGTAGCGGCGGGCCGACGACTGTGATTGTGTAAAATTTGAAGGGTTGCAGTCTTTAGGTCTTTAGGAAGGAGTTTAGGGGTTTGGGGAAGAAAAGAGACGTTGTATATTGTTTAGGTTAGTTTTATAATGATAAAAGAATATAATAAAACCTTATTTTAAGGGTGGGTTCATTAAAAAAAGAAGAAGAAAAAAAGAGAGAGTAAGTTTCAAACTTGTGACCTATGCTTTAGAAGGTGAGAGTTTTAATCAGTGAGCCGTCAATCTGATATGTTAATGGGTTCATGCCAAGTTTTCTTATTGGTTCATGACTCATTTTTCATATATATTCCTACTAAATATCAAAAACCGACTGGGTTTGCCTGAGCTATGCACGCCTTTTATATCAATCATTGGCATGACATATTATTTGATATCAATTAGGTTTTTTTCCAGGTTCACATCACCGCCTTAGAATGTCTTGAGAAAGTGACAAAGTTGTACAAAGACTTCACTCGAGCAAGATGTGGACACATAGAATTAGAAGTAGATTTTATGAGTTATTTCTTTTAAAAAAAATCTCTAAAAAAATGACTTATTTCTTTTACGGTACACACATTTTATCACTTCATAATAGATTTGTCTATCCCGAAAAGCACCTGAGGGATAATCTAGTATAATATATAGAGAACATACCTCAGGTGGTTCAAGAAGCTCAAAGACTGAATCGGAAAAGAAAAGATTTAAAAATAAATATGTTATTAGGCCACACGGGGCGGTTCGTGATAAACCACCCGTGATGGCCGTGATCATCACTAACACTCCCCGTCACCCATGTGATGGAAAAAAATCAACACGGTTGTGATGTACATCACGACTATGACAAAGTTGTTTACGGTGGGACGTGGGAGATTTGTTTGGGGATGAGTTGTAATTTTCTTATTGGTTGGTTTGTTTGGAATTCGTGGCTAATGATTTAGTGATGTAGTGATGGTGTGATACACCACCGTATGTGTTTAGTGATGGACATGATAAAATGTGATAAATTGAGGTGACACAAGGTGATTGGCAGGGCCGTCCCTTAGCCTTAGGCGTTAACGGAATAAATAAACGTAAACTGTTTTTTAAACGACGGGTAAAGTAATATCAAATCGATAGATCAACTCTTTACAGTTTATATTATCCAATATTTTGTTCTCGATAACTATTATTGCCAATCCGCAAAGTTTTTTTTTTTTTTTTTTTTTTTTTTTTTTTTTTTTTTTTTTTTTACATAAGTGGGATAAAGATTCATGGTTATTGACTAATAGACTAATGGTTAAGTTACTTTAGTGCAGTGACAAATATAGAATTTTCTTTCACGGGGGCACAATACGGATTGACTAATAATAAACGTTTAGTTTTATGGTTTTTTTATTATTAAATGAAATAAACTAGATATTTTTAAAATCAAATGAAATAAGCTAACAATAATAAAATTAAAAATTGTTGTAAAATAAACTATTAGTTTTAAGGGTTTCTTTTTTATTTTTTTATTTTTTATTATTATCATCTGTTTTGAATGGCATTTTTTTTATCATTTTAATTTTGAAAATAATATAGTGACTGACAATACACTGACAATGACAGGTTTGACCGACAATGATAAATGTTTTACCTACATAAAGTTTTTTCAGGTATTCATAAAGTCACTTAAAAAACTCATAAATTCGTAACCTTACAAAAATACCCCCATAATCTTTGAGTATTTACGCATTTACCACCGTCTTCCTCACTAAACTCTTACCCTGTACATTTTTTGTCAGATCTGTAAATTTACACGGGGATAAATTCATGGTTATTGACTAATGGACTAATGGTTAAGTTACTTTAGTGCAGTGACGAATATAGAATTTCCTTTGACGGGGGCACAATACGGATTGACTAATAATAAACGTTTAGTTTTATGGTTTTTTTATTATTAAATGAAATAAACTAGATATTTTTAAAATAAAATGAAATAAGCTAACAATAATAAAAGTAAAAAAATGTTGTAAAATAAACTATTAGTTTTATGGTTTTTTATTTTTTATTTTTTTTATTATCATGTGTTTTGAATGGCATTTTTTATCATTTTAATTTTGAAAATAATACAGTGACTGACAATACACTGACAATGATACATTTGACCGACAATGACACATGTTTTACTTACATAGGGTTTTTTTAAGTATTCATAAAGTCACTTAAAAAACTCATAAATTCGTAACTTTACTAAAATACCCCCATCATCTTTGAGTATTTACGCATTTACCACCGTCTTCCTACTCTTGCCTTGTAAATTTTTTGTCAGATCTGTAAATTTGCGCAGTTCAAATATGAACTATTTACATCCGGTTCAATAAGGTTATCATCGACCGTCCAATACACGTAAATCTCCCATTGTGACCGGCCGGATGTGCCCAATTAGAAATTAGGCCCGGGTCGAAAGTCCTCCCCGCACCCACCATGTTCGGCCTTGGTTATTGGGTGTGCTAAGATGGTATCTGATGACCACATACCACCCCACGTGCCTTAATGTTCAAAACATATTATTACAAAAATCTATCACTCTCATATTCTATATAATACCAATTCAAATTGTCAGTGTTAATTGTGTAGTGGTCCATTTGATGTTATCACATAGGAGCACAATATCGTTTTACCACCACCCACGTTCCGATCCTTGCAAGCCCAATTTTCATCTTTAGTTTTTTATTTTGATTTTGCCCTTGTGGTCAATTACCTCCCAGCAACTCTTTCCCATTTATTTTCCTTTTTTCTTTTTTCTTGCTTTTATTTATATTTTTATTTTGCCTTTCATTATTTAACTCCTTGCTAAAATATAATATTTCAACCTCAATATTATAAATCGCTTTAATTTGTTTTGGAACGTATGTTCCTACAACGACACAGCATATCATTTTTTTTTGGAATGCATCGATGCTAAAGCATTTTTTCTACGTTTATATTTTCAAAAGAAACCCACTGCATCATGTCACTTAAAAAGAGGTTACCCCATCGTGATGTGCGGGATAAATTCTAGCTTTAAATTAATGGAACAAAACTATTCAATAAATTTTATCAGTTTTTGTTAGAATTTGTTGTAATATGGGTTTTCAAGCATAATTAAGAACATTACACGGGGATGAGATTGGGTCATACCCTCAAATTCTACATGTGGAGTTTTACGACACATACCAGGATCCAAGTCAACGGTCACAATACACGACATCTATATGTAAATGATACGTAAATAAAACCATGTAATTTCATAACAAGTCTTAACGGAAGCTGAATTATGTTTACAACGCAAATCAAAATAACGTAGTCTGAGTTTATTGAAAACGTGCACTAAACCCTAGACGCCATGCAATGACTCCGTACGCCTAGTCCATTGATTGCTACCTTAGCGACCTGAGAAAAACATGCCCAAAAGATGTCAACATATAATGGTGGTGAGTTCACAGGTTATATAAAATGCTACCGAAATATACCAAATTCATCTTGTCAATACTATGTCAAGTGTACGCTAGCTATGCGTAAGTTTTGCTACTACTGCAATTGAAAACCATTACTAGACGCGTTTTGCAGATGTTTAGCCAAGATGTTTAAACCGCCCGAAGATGTTTAGCATAGTTCGAGACAATATGCACTCGCCCGGCTCCCAACCGTCGAGTGGGGCAGATCACGCCCGTTGATGCACTTTCTATAGACGTCACTGTCGAATAGACTAGTGTTGAGTCTTGTATTGTATTACATGAGATTGTGGTGATCCATAAGGGCATTTTATGGATCTGATGCATTTGTTAATATAGACCAATACATAAATTCCTGGTTCGAACCCTACAAGGGGCGAACCTACAGGTTCGACCTCCTTCAAGGGTCGAATGTGGCTTTATGTTTTGGACTATAAATAGCAATCTCATGTGTTGGTTTTCATTTATGATTTTGAGTTTGTGCTTTGAATGCTCTCAAGGGGGAGGTCATGCCCGACCTCCCCCGGCCCCGAGATAGATGTTTATCCTATTGATGACAGTGTCTGTAATTGTTTCTAATGTAATACGAATCTGTGATGACATTGTTTTCGTTGATTTCTGTCTCGTCTCATATCTTCCGTCTGAAACCGAGTTGTTTTTGCTTAATCGATCTGTGGATTTGGTTTTTAACCGGATTCTCAACTGGTATCAGAGCCGTGTTACCGATTTGAACGATCTAACAGTCGTTTGAATCAATCACAGCTCGATTTCATGACTTCAGACGTTAAAAATCAGTTTTTGATTGAAAGGTTGAAACTCTAGAAACCCTAGATTCTTAATTGAACCCAAAATCATGTGATTTTTCCATGATCTGTTAATTCGAGGGTTAGGGTTTCATTTCCGCACCTCTCTGTACAAGTTTCATCATCAAATTCGAAGTTTTAGAGTGTTGATGGACTGATTTGAAGAAAATATTGAAGAAGAACACGTTTTTCTACAAATGGTCGAATGTGCAGTAGATTCGACCCTACGGGAGGTCGAACGTAGGATTTAGAGGTCGAATCAGCTTCATTTGTGTTGATACACGAGGTCGAACCTGGTTGTGTTCTACATTCGACCTCACGACAGGTCGAACGTGGAATCTCAATTTTAGTCAGGCTTAAACGAACTTGGTTCGACCCAATCAATGTACATTCGACCTTACAAAAGGGTCGAACATAGCTTTATTTCTACCTTCGAACCCTTGACGTAGCTTTATTTCTACCTTCGAACCCTCGACATATAGAATTGAAAAATTGGCAATTTTTGAAGATTTTCGGGTAATGATGTCTACACAAATTGTTGAAGAAATGATGATGATGAAACGTTTTATTGTGGGGTAGTCATGAAAATTAACAGTATGATAATCAGATTCAAATGACTATTATGGGCCAGAAAAATCGGATATATTTTTATTCCGCAAGTTGAGAACATTCAACCCAGTTCTAGTGTGATTGAAGGAACTTGTTCAAACAAAGTTGTTATTTACAAGCAAATCAAGACTGAGATCTCAATGTTCCGAAAGTAATGAGGGATCCCAGTAGGAGTCATGTGGCACGTAGATTCAACGAAAGTTTCAAGATTACAGTCCTGAAGAATTTCAAGAGCTATTGGTGGATATTGTTAGGCCCCGTTGAAAAATTCAGTTTCTGAAGCATTTCAAGTCCGCAATGGTACCGGTAGTTCTCGCTGAAAACTTCTGATTGCTTGATCCACTCGTCTACGGCTAGTATTCTGTCGAACAGATGAAGTTACTCAAGAACATGTTGATTTATCATAATCTTACAGGATCTCAGAGAAACTTTGCTGAAGCTGCATCAGTCAAGGGGGAGATTGTTGGTGAAATACTGATACTTCAACAATACTGACAGGAAATGCAAGTTGTGTTTAGCATTCCCCAGCAACGTCCAAGGGGGAGATTGTTGATGCACTTTCTGTGGACGTCACTGTCGAATAGACTAAGGTTGAGTCTTTTATTGTATTACATGAGATTGTGGTGATCCATAAGGGCATTTTATGGATCTGATGCATTTGTTAATATAGACCAAAACATAAATTCCTGGTTCGAACCCTACAAGGGGCGAACCTGCAGGTTCGACCTCCTTCAAGGGTCAAATGTGGCTTTATGTTTTGGACTATAAATAGCAATCTCATGTGTTGGTTTTCATTTAAGATTTTGAGTTTGTTCTTTGATTTCTCTCAAGGGGGAGGTCATGCCTGACCTCCCCCGGCCCCGAGATAGATGTTTATCCTACTGATGACAGTGTCTGTAATTGTTTCTGATGTAATACGAATCTGTGATGACATTGTTTTCGTCGATTTCTGTCTCGTCTCATATCTTCCGTCTGAAACCGAGTTGTTTTCGGTTAATCGATCAGTGGATTCAGTTTTTAACCGAATTTTCAACGCCCAATAGATCTATCCACATTTCTGTAACACCCCAACCGATGGCGGAAACATCGGGATGTCACGTATTGATGATTGTTCAGTAGCTCATGGTAAATAATAAATTTCAATAAATGATTTAAATAAATTACATACAATTGTTCTAAGAATTTTGTACATCAAAAGGAAAAATACTAGCTACGCATCTTCAAGCAATAACTCTAATCTTCAAGCAAGCTATAACCTGAAACATGTTAAGTTTGAAAATATTTTGGGTCAACAAAAGTTGGTGAGAATTACATAGGTTTTGATAATTGAATAAAGCTTGTACAATTCAAGTGTCATGGCAAGTCTAGTCCATATGTGAAAACATACTAGAAGTAAATCGAGTGCATAATCAACCCTTGTGACTGTTATAATGTGGTACATCCCATACGCTCATGGTTCACTCGAATATGTTATGCGATAACAAACACCCACGCTACCTTTGTAGGAGGCACGTATCCGGGTGGGATTGTCAGTCCAATAGATCTATCATTGTATACCGTCGGCTGATCAATGTTAATGATTATGCTAGAATTGTGCTTACCCTAGTCATGTTCAAGACATAATGCAACATAGAAAAACACATAGACACTTTGATGATTGAATTGCATATAGAATGTTGTAACATGTTTCACCGCAAAAACGGTGATAAATAGAAAAGGGGCTATGTAAAACTCACCTTAGCAAAATGTTATGTCTCGTGAAAAATAGAATATGTGTTGCCCCAAAGTTGCCAATTACAAGAGCTTATAATCAAAGCTTCAATTGTAGAAGTAATAGACTATAGAAGAAAGGTATGAGGGAAAGTTTAATCGGATTGAAACAATCGATTTAGAGGTGCAAAGTATAATGGGTCATAGGTGGGTTTTTATACTAGTTTAGGAGTCAATTAGCCATTAAAATTGGTCAACACCATAAAGTAAGGTTTTATGATGAATTGACTATTTGACTAAGACTCTGACTGTTTGACTAAGACTTTGACTAATCAATTTAAGGAATGTGTTAAGTTTATTTTCTTCTGAAATACTACACAAGATGATAGTTGGCTCATTTGGTTGTCATTGTGTGTTGGTTGGCTGTGGACGCGGGTTCGAGTCCCGGTCCACACAAATCTTTTTTTTTTTTTGGCAATTATTTCCCTAAAACTATATTATTCTAAATTCATAATATGATTATATAAGCCCGAAAGTGACTCGAAATATTTTTAAAACGTACAAAAGTGTCGAGATACAAATAATTATTAGTTTAAGGTATTTAAAACATATACTGTTTAAAACAATACATTCTTTTTATAAAAAAAAATTAGGGGAAATTCGCAATGTTACAGTCTCCCCTACTTTTAGGAACTTCGTCCCGAAGTTATTAAAAACACAGGTTTGAGGTTGATTAGGTAGAAATTAAGGCAGCTGTGGTTTGGGTTAAGGCACGACATGAATTTATAGGTAATAGAATAATTTGTTTCGAATAATTTGGATAAGAGGTTTGAGATGTGAGTTTTAAGGATTGGATTAGGTTCGTCTGAAGTAGCAAGAAGCATAAGAATCTAGCAAAATACTAAACTTATGTTTTAGGAATCTTATAAGAAATGCATGAATTGATTGGCTATATAAAAACCAAATGAACTACTAAAACCTTATTAGAATTTCACACTACCTTAACGTACCTGTAAATTCATGATTACGTTCCGGACCGCAATCACCAATTTACCTTACATTAGGGTTTTGTGTCCTTCTATGACTCTAAACACACATGTAAGTAATGCAAAATAACCTTGTGATTGAATCGTTTACAATGTATCCAAAAATGAGTCCAACTGTTGAGTAGGAAAAAGACTTCTACCAGTCAGTGAGTAAGAACCTCTACCGATTGTTGAGCAGGTGCGATAGCCTCTACCAGTCGTTGAGCAGGTTGTAGGGCCTCTACCGACTGTTGAGCAGGCATGATGACCTCTACCAATCGTTGAGTAGGTTATTTGGTACTCAACTAACTGTTGAGCAAGTACTTCATCCTCTACCAGTTGTTTGATTAAGTGTACCAATTATTTCACACATAAATTGCAAATTGATAATATGTACATATAAACAATCAAGTATCAAGCATAGCATGCGAGTTGTAATAGTGTTGTCCTAGACAAGGTTAATGACTCTAGGTGTGTCTATAGCAAATAGTTTATATTCCATGATTTCTAGTATCAAATGTTTAAATATGGTAGATAATCGATTCCTCGTGTATAACTAAGGATTAAGTTTGATGCAACACACAACCAAGTTTCAATAGTTTGGTTATCATGGGTAACTAGTTCATGTTTGAGAAGGTGAAGGATATGAATTTAGTTCTTGAGAGGATGATGAAAAATCTTGAAGTAGAATCAAGGTTGTGAGAGATAGTGAATGTGAAGATAGTTTATAAAGAGTTTATTTTATAGTAAGGAGATTATGTAGCAGTGTAAATTTTGGGGTTTGGATCAAAGGTTATAATCAAGTGTATAAGAAAACATGATTGTGGTATATGCCAAATATTGTAAAAATTTGAACAAGTTGAAAATGAGTGAGTGTCGATGGAGAATTTAGAGACTAGATATTATTCCTATGGAAAAAAAAATCTTATTTTCAAAATTGGTTTTATACATAAAGCAAAAGTTGTTAAATAGTACAAGCTAAGTGGACTTTGATTAAAATATTCCCGTTAGTTGGAGATTTCAAACATGACATTAGGTTTTGAAGATCAAGATTCTATTAAGTGATTTTTAATAGTTTAAAGCATGGAATAGAACAGTGAAAGTGTTTGAAGGATTTCTCTATTAAAATCAATGTCTAAAATAGAAGGTTGAAGCCTCCTATTTATAGACGTTTACATACATGTATCTTGCCCAAAAAGCAAGCACAGAAACAACAGAAACAAGTTGCACAAGTTGCAACATTGAAACTATCAAATACAGCTAAAAGTAATAATAAACAATAAAACTACTGATGCAAAAGGCGGTGGAAAATATCTAATGCTAAGTGCTGATGAATGACAAACTACTGATGAGTAGTTTGTCTTCAGTACTTCTGAAGTGAACTTGTCTGGTTTGGACTTCAGAACTTCTGATGAAGTTTCTTCTTCAGCACTTCTCATATCTTCTCTTCAGCAGTTCTTTGTTTTCTTTTCAGTACTTCTATACTTAGCCAAAATGACAGAAGTGAATTAGACTAAGGTTTCCAAAAGTGGTTTCACCAATCCTCTTTGTCCTAACAATCTCCCCCTGGATTGATGAAGCCAAAACCTTACTAATTCCTTATGTTTTTCTTCTGTCTTGAACAATCTTCCATATCTCTTTGTACATGGTGTTCTTGAGCTGGTTTAATTGTCCATCAGATAGAGATCCTCTCTGTGGTTCCAGATGTTGAATTGTGAGCAGGTCTTGTGTTGACAGTTTCTTTAGATCACTGATCTTTTTGTAAGCCCTGCTTGAGAGGTCTCTTCTTGTCAACAATACTGAGTTGTTATCAGTAAGTGACCATCTGATGATAGGTATCTTTGACTTTTTAAAGTCAGAAGAATAGGGAACCAGACTTGTCCCTTGGGTTGATGGTCCTGAGTGTTGGATGTCTTCTGTTTCAGTTAACCTCAGGTGGGAGTCTCTTCCTTGTTGTTGTTGCATATCAGGCATCTGAACAGTTGGAAGATGGTGTTCAGTCACTACCTTGGTATGCATCTTTTCTTTGATGGTCTTCTGGATTTGGTAGGCAAAAGTGGAAGGATCCCTGAATTGTGTTAACAGAGGTTTCTCCTCAATGTCAAAATCTGAATGGACTATTGAACTTCCTTCAAGTAGTACCATTTTGAAATCAGTTTTGACATTGTCCTCTGCTTTCTTTCTCTGAGTAGCAGGCCTTCTTGTTGATACACCAGAAGTTCTAACTACTGATCTTGAAGGATCAGCAGTTTGAAACTTCTCTGGATTTGCAGCCTTGGCAGCCTTGTATTTTCTGTAAGTATCCATTAGTCTTTCTTCTTTCCATCTGGATACTGAGGCTTTTGAACCATAGCCCTCTGCTACTAAGTCATCTATCATCTGGGCTCTCTTGGCCTTTCCTTCTTTACTTGTGGCCAGTTTGTCTGCAAGCAGTTGTGCCCTTCTTGTCAGCTCTTGCACAGAGAGTCCCTTGAGTGTATAGGCTTTAGTCTTGCTGTTCTTGGTAATGTAAGACATCAGTTGTTGTCTTTTGTCTTCTTCAGCAACATAGTCTATTTCAGCCTGTCTCTCCAGTTCAGCTTGATAACCCTGGAGCTTCTCTTCAAACTCTAGATCATCCCTTTGTTCCAGACTTTTCCAAATCTGGTCTTCCTTGGCTTTTTGTTGAACTGCCTTTAACCTCTGCTCAAGAAGTTCAGTTGATTGAGAGATTGGAGCAGGGGTTAGGACAGTCATGGTAGTGGTTGTTGTAGGCCTTGGAGGAGCAGAAGTTGGTTTGATTTGTTCAGTGGATCTGGAAGGTTCAGTGTGTTGAGGTTTGGAAGTGTTAACCTCTGATGGGTTGACAACAGCTGATGGTTTGTCAACTACTGAAGGATTGTCTTCAGTACTTTCTGATTCTTCATCAGAACTTTTGCCATCAGAAGTTTCTTCATTATGCCTTAGGGATTCTTCAGAGGTTTGGGTCTCATCTTCTTTTTCTGTGGCTTCAATTTCTTCCACTGAGACACCAAACTGTTTGGCCAGTTTTTCTTTCCTAGCTTGATCTTTCTGATATCTTTCAAGGATGGCCACTCTTGCCCTTATCCTGGCTTGGAATGACTCCTTAGGTTCCCTGATTTTCTCCCCCTTTTTGGATTCATCAAGTTTAAGTTTTGAGGTTGAGGGTTGGGAGAATTGACTTTGAAGATGAGCAATCTGTTTGCTGTTGAAGTCTATCTTGTTGGACAGATCATTCATCTTTGTCTTGATCACTCCAAATTGATTCTTGATAGACAGCTCCAAGTTAGCTGTGTATGTTTGGAAGTGATTCCTGATGAGAGTGTTCATCATGTGGTACAGGGGACCCTCTGGGCTGCATAGCTGGTTCAGGTCTATGCTTGTTTGCCCAGGGAATTAGGTAGGCATTTCTTGTGAAGGGTGTGTTTTTGGGTGATCCTCATGTTGTACAGAGGATGCCACTCTAGGGGTTTTAGGGATTGAGTGGGCTTTAACCTGTGCAGGGGTGACTGGCTTCTTGAGCCTGGATACCCCTGAAACAGGACCTTCAGAAAGTGCCGTCAATTCAGTAGTTTTAGTTTTTGAAACATCATCCAAATTAATGGAATCATCTGAATCCCTGATGTTGCCCTCAATGAGGACTATCTCAGTTAAATCATGAGCTGAGCCCAACTCAGTTCTCTCATGAACCTCTTGTTCTTGGTTCTGAGGATTTCCTACTTCAGGCATTAAGCCTTCATCAGTAGTTGCCACATCTGAGGTCTTAGCTATGTTACTTCTATCCTCAGATCCACCACTGGGTGGTAACTGAGTAGTAGCAGCCTCAGATGCCCCAAGAGTCTCTAAAATTGGGCTTAAAGACTCTGGTCCACCCTCATCTCTTGGGATAGGGCTAGAGATGTCCACATCCATGTCTGATGTTGTGGTTATGTCCCCTGTTTGTTGTGGTTGTAGGGGACTGACATAATCAGATGGGACCTTCTCTTTTAGCCCAGAGAGAAGTTTGGCAATTTCTATTGCCTCTGGTTCAGAAATTTGTGGGGTTGGTTCAGTAGTTTGGGCAATAGGTGAATTTGGTTGGTCAGCAGTTTCAAAAGAAGAGTGAGTTTCAATAGTTTTTCTAAGTCTTTTTCTTTTGAATAGAATGGTTATGGGTGCTCTTGGTGGGGTTTGAGATGGATGAGACTGAGAGGGTGTTTCAGTCTCACCTATTTGAAGAGCAGAATGCTCATGAGCATGTTCAGGCATCTCAACCTCCTGAACAACTTTTCTTTTGGGTTGGTGGGTTTTTGTCTTTGTTGGCTTGGGCTGTTTGGCTTTTGGTGGTGTGAGTTTGGAAGATGTGGGCTTCAGGGGGACTTGTTGTTGTTCTCCCTGGTCATCTTCTGGCCAGGCAGCCGGTTTGTTATGCCTAGAGTATGCTTGTGAGGTTAATGGATTTAAAGTTGAGACTTTTCCCACAAGCACCTCATTACCCAGTTCCCCTATTATGCATTGCATAATGAACCTTGGGTACAACAAAAACTTTTTCTTGGTATTATTGTGATGTAACACCAACTCATTGAAAAATAGTTTTGATGCCCTGAATTTAGTTTCATTCACAATGGAATGAAATATTGGTTGAAAAGTAGAGGGCATCTGGTCATAAGACCCTGTTTTAGGACTCAAACACATAATAATATAATGAAACAAAAGCTTGTATTTTGGTTCAAAATATTTTTTGAAGATTGTAGCATGGGAGAGAGTACCTTGATAACCACACTCTGTCATGGTTAGGTGAATATCAGAATTAGCAACATGGTCAGGGGCAGTTACATCATCCAGACCCAGTCTTGTTGCCAGTGTGGCCGGTGTGATGGTCAGTGGTTTCCCTTTTATTCTTGAGTTGAGGGAAATGACTTCATCATCCGCCGTCACCGTCTCAGCATTTGCCCAGAACTCATTTAGAGTTTCAGTGTGAATTGGTGGGTTTATTGTGAGAGCAGTAAAATATTGGGATTTTACGACAAGATCAATGATCTCATCGTATTGGGACCAGCCTTCTTGTTTTTCAACAAAGGCCCTTTGATTGTGTCCCTGCTTTAGAACGAGAGCCATGTGGTTTGGGTTTTGATCGAACAGTTGATTTGCAGGTTTAGGTTATTGAGAGAGTTTTTGAGAGAGAAAGAGGGATATTTTGAATTTTGAAAGGATAAGTGTTGAGAAAAGGTATTTATCAGAAGTTTTAACCGCTTGAATCTTCTTTATTAGAAGTTTTTAAACCGCCTTTGGTTAAAAATCTTTTTATCAGAGGTTTTAAACTGATTAGGTCAAACCTCTGATGATGGGAAAAGTCAGATTTGCCCTTTTGACTAAACTGCTGATGAAGGATTACTTCATCAGTAGTTCCCATTTCCTCTTCAGTAGTTTTAACAGCTGATGAAAATGTTTTTATAAATACTTTTATTCATAACTTCTGAAGGTTATTTTATCAGAAGTTACACACTTTTCAGAATTTATCCCCATACTGATGTTTTGTTCATCAGTAGTTTCTCTCTTTTCAGAAGTTTTGTTTCAGACTTTTTGTCTGTTTGTAAGTGAAAAATGAAAAATTGCAAAATAATAAAATAAACACTTACAAATTTAGCATCCCAAGCATGGATACTAACTTCTGAAATGTTGATGTGTCAAGGGGTTTTGTGAAGATGTCAGCTATTTGATTAGCTGTTGCTACATGCTTCACCTCAATCTTGCCTTTTTCATAGCAATCTCTTATGAAATGGTACCTGATCTCAATATGTTTGGTTTTTGAGAACTGTACCGGATTTTGAATGATGCTAATGGCAGATTTGCTGTCTACAAACAAAGGTGTCTTGGTTTCTTTGATTCCATAATCAAGAAGTTGATATTGGAGGCATTGTATCTGTGATGTACAACTTGCAGCTGCAATGTATTCAGCTTCAGCAGTTGAAGTTGCAACAGATGTTTGCTTCTTTGATTGCCATGACACTAGACATTTACCCAGGAATTGACAACCACCAGATGTTGACTTTCTTGTCATCTTACACCCTGCATAGTCACTATCTGAAAAAGCTGATAACTTGGTATTGCTTGAAGCAGGATACTAAATTCCAAGTGTTGGAGTTCCTTTCAGATATCTGAAAATTCTTTTGACTGCTATAAGGTGTGATTCCCTTGGTGCTGATTGATATCTAGCACAGACACATGTTGAAAACATAATATCTGGTCTAGAAGCAGTTAAGTATAAAAGGGAACCTATCATGCATCTGTACATGGTTTGATCAACCTGTTTTCCTTGATCATCAGGTTCAACTTGTGTGATTGGTGTCATGGGAGTGGAACATGATTTACAGTCTTTTAAAGAAAATTTGTTTAATAATTCTTTAACATATTTTGATTGATGTATAAAAGTTCCATTTGTTTGTTGCTTGATCTGCAGTCCTAGAAAGTACTGCAGTTCTCCCATGGTACTCATCTCAAATTTTGATTGCATGAGTTTCTTAAAATCATCACACAGTTTTGTGTTTGTTGAACCAAAAATGATATCATCAACATAAATTTGAACAAGTAAGACATGATTTCCAACATGTTTAGTGAAAAGAGTTTTATCAATGGCACCTCTTGTAAAGTTATTTTTGAGTACTAAGGTGGAGAGTGTATCATACCAGGCTCTTGGAGCCTGTTTGAGCCCATAAAAAGCTTTGTCCAATCTGTACACCCACTCAGGATGAGAAGGATCCTCAAACCCAGGTGGCTGACAGACATACACCTCCTCTTTTATTTTTCCATATGAAAATGCACTTTTCACATCCATTTGATAAACTTTAATTTTGTTGGAAATGGCATAGGCCAGAAATAACCTGATGGCCTCAAGCCTTGCAACTGGAGCAAAGGTTTCATCATAGTCATATCCCTCTTCTTGAGAGTACCCTTGAACTACCAGTCTTGCCTTGTTCTTGATTATCATACCAGCTTCATCTTGTTTGTTCCTGAAAACCCATCTTGTGCCAATTGGTTGCTTGTTTGGAGGTAAAGGACAGATTTCCCAGACCTGTTGCTTGTTGAACTGAAGCAGTTCATCTTGCATAGCTTGCACCCAATTATTGTCTTTGAGGGCTTCCTGGTACTTCTTTGGTTCCAACTGTGAGATAAAGGCTGAAAATAGGCAAAAGTTGGAGAGCTGGTTTCTGGTAAGAACACCTGAAGCTATATCACCCATGATTTGATCAAGTGGATGATCTCTGTGTTCAATCAGTTGTTGTAAACCACTGACAGGTGTAGGTGGCTCTTGTTCTTCAAACAAACTACTGAGGTCTATAATATCTGGTTCAACAGTTTTAGTGTCTTCAGTAGTTGCAGGTGCTGAAGCAGATGTTTGAGTTTGGCCTTCAGTATTTGTTGGATCAGAAGTTTGTGAAACTTCTGATGGTGTTGAAGTTGACTTAATGACTGTTTGAGGAGTCCATGGTGTAGGATCCTCATCATCAAACCTTTGATCACCATAATAAGTAGGTTTGGAAGGAGTAACAGTCTTTTCAGGTCTGAAGTGGAAGTTGTCAAGGTCAAAGAGTTTAGCAGGATGTGCTGGAATAAGAGTGTGTTTTGACTCATTGAACTTGACATTCAGTGTTTCTTCTACTATCCTGGTGTGAGAATTAAAAACCTTGTAGGCTTTTCTAGTTGAAGAGTAACCAAGAAAGTAACCTGAGTCAACTTTGGCAGCAAACTTTGAAATAGATTCCTTGATGTTCAAGATGAAACATTGACACCCAAAAGCCCTGAAAAAGGAGATAAGGGGCTTCATGCCATGAAGAACTTCATAGGCAGTCTTGGAATGTCTCTTGACCACAAGAACTCTATTCTGAACATAACATGATGTGTTAACTGCTTCTGCCCAAAAGTACAAGGGCAGTCCAGAATCAGCTAACATTGTTCTTGCTCCTTCTATTAATGTTCTGTTCTTCCTTTCTACTACACCATTTTGTTCAGGAGTTCTGGGAACACTATATTGTCTAATAATCCCTTTAGACAAACAGAATTCATCCAGAGTTTTGTTCCTGAACTCTGTCCCATTATCACTTCTAATGGTTTTGACAGATAGAGAATATTGTTTCTCTACTTGTAGAATGAAGAACTTGATGATTTCAGCAGCCTCATCCTTGGAGAATAAGAAGAATACCCATGTGAATCTTGAGTAGACATCAATGATGACTAAGCAGTACTTCTTCTTACCAAGGCTCATAATCTTGACAGGTCCAAATAAGTCCATATGGAGTAGTTGAAAACATGCAGTTGTTTTTGATTCTTCAATAGACTTATAGGAGGACTTATGCTGTTTTCCCTTTAAACAGGATACACACTGTTCTTGACACTGGTATACCTTCAAAGGTAGACCTCTAACCAAGCCCATTTTAGTGACTTTATTTATGGTTTTAAAGTTCACATGGCCAAGTCTCCTGTGCCAGAGATCTGTTTCTGAAGTTGATGCCCTTGAGAAGAAACAGGCAGTGTTGTTCAATACTTTGTCTTTCTCAATGTCCACTGCATAGACATTGCCACATCTTTTGGCAATCAGCAAAGTATGATCTTCAATGATCTTCTCTATCAACTTCTGGCCTTCTGGTGAGATGATCTTGCATGCTGTCTTTGTGAAAAAGGAAGAATATCCTTTATCACACATTTGTGACACACTCAGCAAGTTGTATTCAAGGTTTTCCACCAGATTGACCTTGTCAAACTGTATTTTGCCAGAGGAGACATTGCCATGTCCTAGCACATATCCCTTAGCATTGTTCCCAAAGGATATAGATCCTTCTCTTTGGCTGATAAAGTTGTTTATCAGGTATCTGCATCCAGTCATGTGCATAGAGCCTCCACTATCAACATACCATATGCTGTTTAAGCCCCTGGAAACTCTCTGCACAAAATAGCAAATTAGTTAGATCTAGGAACCCAAGCCTATTTGGCTTTGGGTTTGCTCTTGAGAACAGTTACAGTTTGTTCTTGACCAGGTTGAGAAATCCATGTCTTTTTGGCAATGGATTTTTCATTAAGAACCATGGTGGTATCCTTTTCAGGACCACCATCAACCTTGGTCATTAGTAGTTGTACCATGTTCATTAGATTTTGTATCTCAGCAGTTTGTGAAACTGCTGATGATTCAGGTCTAACTACTGACAAAGAATTTTGAGAAAAAGATTTTAGTCATCAGCAGTTTTACCAGATGATTGTAATTTCTTCTTTTGATCAATTTCTCTCTCAAAAGTAAGTAATCTCCCATGGAGTTTTGTAAGAGTGAGGGAGCTAAAATCTGGTGAGGATCTTAAAACAATGGAGTATGTTTCCCATTTGTCTGGTAAAGACCTTAAAAATCTATGTAGCATAGATACTGTTGTATAGGTCTGACCATTTAACTTTAGCTCAGATATTAATGAGGAGAATCTTTCAAATTGTTGAGTCAAAGTTTTCCCATTAATATGAGCAAATGTCTCATATTATTGAGCTAAAATCTCTCTGGTGTTGGCAATCACCTCTTCAGTTCCCCCAAACTGTTCTTTAAGACAATCCCAGAGTTCTTTGGCACTTTCACAATGTAAAAGGCCAGAGTATATCTCATTTGGGAGAGCCATTGCCAACATAGAGAATGCTTTTGCATCTAGCTCAAGTTTTAGGAAATCATCATCTGTGTATTCTTTTGGGTCCTTAGGGACCTTAACATTAGTTTCAAGATTGACATTTACTGGTTTGTGAGGACCATATATCACAGATCTCCAACAACCTGTGTTGGTCTGTGACAAGGTATGTGCCATTCTCTTTTGCCATATGTTGTATTCATTTCTTACAAGCATGGCAGGTTTAGTGGCAAAACCAGTATTATGTGGATCCATTTTAAAGAGTATTGATTTGTCAGATGACTCTTTTAAGTGATGGATGTTGATAAAAAGTGAACTTTTGATCTTTTTATTGAGTATCAATAAGAGCTTTGTGTCTGATTCTCAATTTGTTAGATTGATATGTGATCAGATAAACCAACGCTCTGATACCAATTGTTGGATCAGTTTGCTCTTTTTGTTCAAGTAAGAACTTGCTATCTTGACACTTAAGTGCTTAGCAAGCTCTTGTATATCAGATTATAAGCACATCGGAATGTATAAGTTAAAGCAACACTTTTTATACTTAGGAAGAGTTATTACTCCCCCTTGATGATTGAAACTAATAATGAAAAGTATTTATTATGAATCCAAGCAGTAAATGAGAATTAGATACTTAGACAGATTCACAATAAATACTGAAATGGAATAGAACAGTGAAAGTGTTTGAAGGATTTCTCTATTAAAATCAATGTCTAAAATAGAAGGTTGAAGCCTCCTATTTATAGACGTTTACATACATGTATCTTGCCCAAAAAGCAAGTACAGAAACAACAGAAACAAGTTGCACAAGTTGCAACATTGAAACTATCAAATACAGCTAAAAGTAATAATAAACAATAAAACTACTGATGCAAAAGGCGGTGGAAAATATCTGATGCTAAGTGCTGATGAATGACAAACTACTGATGAGTAGCTTGTCTTCAGTACTTCTGAAGTGAACTTGTCTGGTTTGGACTTCAGAACTTCTGATGAAGTTTCTTCTTCAGCACTTCTCATATCTTCTCTTCAGCAGTTCTTTGTTTTCTTTTCAGTACTTCTATACTTAGCCAAAATGACAGAAGTGAATTAGACTAAGGTTTCCAAAAGTGGTTTCACCAATCCTCTTTGTCCTAACAATAAACAAAAATCTTTTTATAAAATTTGAATTTAAGATGGTCACAATAATGAGTTTAAAGTATAAAAATAATTTTTATAAAATTATTTTCTTTAAAATAGAATATTAAATCTATTTATTTCAAATTGTCAAAATTTAACTTTAATATTTAAAAATACTAAAATTAAAGAATTATTATATTAAAAATTACATTTCTGTTCCAAATAATCAGAAATAATTTATATAAAATTTTGGAGTAAAAATATTAAAAATTGGATTTATTATGATTTAATTATGATTAAAACTAATAAAAATTGATTAAAAATATTAAATAAATGATTTTTCAGAAATAAAAATCATTTCAGAAAAGTTTATTGTTATAAAAACTCAGAATAATTTTTGTGGAAATTTATAAAATTGTTTTGATATTTTAATAGAATTTTATAAATATAATAGAATAAACTTGATTTATTTATTAAATATATTAAATAAATAAATTTTTGAAAACTAAAAATCGTATGTTAAACTTTTTCAATAGATTAACACAAAATAATTTTTGTAGAATTTTTAAAAGGGTTTTAGTATTTTAAACTAATTTTAAAATACTAGTAATTATATAAATATATTAGTTTATTTGTTTTTAAAGAAAAACAAACAAAAAGAAAAAGGTTGCAACTGCTGAGGATCAAACCCGCGTGGCCCAGTCAGAGGACACCAGACACAACCACTTGGTCCAGACTAGTGGTTGTGTTTGGTTTCAGTTTATCTAAAATAAATAATATACGTGAAATCGTGTTCTTCCCCAATTTATGCATTCGAGCCCTAGATTCTGCAATTGAACAAGTCACACAACATTAACCTAATTAACCTTTGGGTTAATGTTGTGTGGATGCCGAACAATAAAACCCACAACAAAAATCAAACTTACAAACACGTTTTGATGATGGATTGATTAGTTAACGTCCGAAGTTAAAAACACGATCAAAATCAAGAACAGTGGATTGATAAGAGAAATTGGGGATTAAGAAAGAATGAGTGGCGAGTTGTGAAGGTCCAGAGGGGTTCAATTTATAGTGAGGTGGTCTAGATTGTCGAATTGGCAAGGTTGACCTCGTCTTGAATGTTTGACGCGTCAATGATCAAAAATGGTAAGGATTGATTGATAATTGGACGTGTAATGACTCATGACAGGCCGGTAATCACGATAGCATATCAATCCCTGATCAATTACGAGTTATTTGCTTGATTTTTTTAAGTCGTTGATCACACTTGACTTTCCAAGTCAACTGGGATGATTCTGAATTCGTGTTATATTAATAAGGTGGTTGGTTTAGAACAAGAGACATGGGCAGATCAGATGGTTGTGTTGGTGTGTGTAAAAAGCCGGCTTGGGGCGCGGGTTCGAGTCCCGGCCCAAGCTTTTTATATTTTGACATTTTTCACTAATATATATATATATATATATATATATATATATATATATATATATATAATTATCATAGTATTAGGGTTCCAAAAATGCCACAAAAATAATTAAATGCAATCAATAATAATGGAACTTGACGTTTTTATTAATGATGATATGTAACGTACAAGTATAAATGCGTAATGTTACAGTCTCCCCTACTTTTAGGAACTTCGTCCCGAAGTTTGAGTTGGAGAGTCTGGTGGAAAAAGATGTGGGTACTTAGACTTTATCTGATCTTTACGTTCCCATGTGAACTCTGGACCTCGTTTAGATTCCCAACGAACCTTAACGATCGGAATGCGACTGCGCTTGAGTTTCTTGACTCCAGTATCAACAATCTCAACGGGTTTCTCGATAATGTGCATGGTTTCATCGATTTGCACATCTTCAAGAGGAACATGGAGGTTCTCATCTGCTAAGCATTTCTTGAGGTTCGAAACATGAAAGGTCGGATGAACATTGCTTAGCTCAGGTGGAAGATCAAGTTTGTAAGCCACTTTTCCAACCCTGTCAAGGATTTTGAATGGGCCTACGTATCGAGGAGCTAGTTTTCCCTTTCTACCGAATACTTCTCACGAATAGGTAAGAAGTGGGCTGACTTGGTCAAACGATCGATGATTACCCAAATACTGTCAAAACCTTTGGGTGTACGAGGGAGTTTGCTGATGAAGTCCATAGCTATGCTCTCCCATTTCTATACAGGAATTTCTGGTTGTTCAAGCATACCAGATGGTCGTTGGTGTTCAGCCTTGACCTTTGAACAAGTGAGGCATTTTGCAATGAAAAGAGCAATATCTTTCTTCATACCAGGCCACCAATATGAATAACGAAGATCTTGGTACATCTTGTCAGCTCCAGGATGAATAGAATAACGAGACTTATGAGCCTCGTTCATGAGAAAGGTACGAAGATCATCACGGTCGGGAATCCAAAGTCGATTAAGAAAATAGAGTAGCCCATCAGGTTTGGTTTCAAGTTGAGTCTCAGCACCACAAGACATTTCGTCGTACATGTTACCTTGGGTGACTGATGTATGTTGAGCCTAGAGAATGCGATCCTGAAGATCAGTACGAACTCTCGCACAGTGAAGTTTGATACGCTCTTTACGACTAAGTGCGTCAGCCACAACATTCGCCTTTCCAGGATGGTAGCGAATTCGCAATCATAGTCGTTAAGTAGCTCAACCCAACGTCGTTGCCTCGTGTTAAGATTTTTCTGCTCGAAGACATGTTGGAGACTTTTGTGGTCTGTGAACACCACACATTTGGTCCCATAAAGATAATGTCTCCAAATCTTAAGAGCAAAGACAACAACACCCAATTCAAGATCATGGGTGGTATAATTCTTTTCGTGAGTCTTGAGTTGCCTAGACGCATAAGCAATAACCTTTCCTCGTTGCATGAGAACACAACCAAGACCTTGGTTCGATGCATCACAATAGACCACGAAGTCATCATTACCATCAGGTAGAGATAAGATACGAGCTTCACAGAGTTTCAGCTTAAGAGTTTCAAATGTTTCCTCTTGCTTTGGTCCCCACTCGTAGGGTTTACCCTTGTGAGTTAAGGCAGTGAGAGGAACAGCGATCTTAGAGAAGTTGGCTATGAATCGACGATAATAACCAGCCAAACCAAGGAAAGAACGAACTTCCGTTGGGGTTTTAGGAACACTCCAATTCTTCACAGCTTCGATCTTTGCAGGATCAACATGAATCCCGTTCATATCAATGACATGTCCCAAAAATTGAACTTCCTTAAGCCAAAATTCACATTTCGAGAACTTGGCATACAGTTGTTCTTTCTTTAGGAGACCCAAGATGGAGTGAAGATGTTGTTCGTGATCGGTCCTTGATTTAGAGTAAATCAAAATGTCGTCGAGGAAAACGATCACGAATTTGTTGAGGTAGGGTCTACAAACTCGATTCATTAAATCCATAAACACTGCGGGAGCGTTGGTCAATCCAAAAGGCATGACCATGAATTCATAGTGACCATAACATGTGCGAAAGGCTGTCTTGGGAATATCTTCATCGTGGACTCTAAGCTGATGATAACCAGAACGAAGATCAATCTTCGAGAAGTGGGTTGCTCCTTGAAGTTGATCGAAAAGATCGTCAATCCTAGGCAATGGATAACGATTCTTGATGGTGAGTTTGTTGAGTTCGCGATAGTCGATACACATTCTAAGAGATCCATCATTCTTCTTAACAAACAAGACAGGGGCTCCCCATGGAGAAGAACTGGGGCGAATGAAACCTTTATCAGAAAGTTCCTGTAGTTGACTGGCAAGTTCTTGCATCTCAGAGGGTGCAAGGCGATAAGGAGCTTTGGCGACAGGATTAGCACCAAGAACAAGATCAATTCTAAATTCCACTTGTCGAGCAGGAGGCAAACCAGGTAAATCCTCTGGGAAGACTTCAGGATAGTCCCGAATAATTGGAATGTCTTGGATACTTTTGCCCTTTTCCTTCTTTTCTATCACGTTAGCTAAGAAAGTTGTATACCCCTTTCGTAAGTATTTCTGGGCAGTAGTACAAGACATGAGTTTAAGCTCGCCACAATGCTTCTCACCGTAGATCTTCAAAATCTCACCAGATTCGAGAGGAATGCGTATGACTTTATCAAAACACAGAATTTCAGCACGATGGGTTGACAACCAGTCCATGCCTACTATGACATCAAAACTTCCAAGATGCATAGGGATGAGATCGATAGAGAAGGTATGATCGTCGAGGTTCAACACACAGTTACGAATAATAGAATCGATCGAGATAGACTTCCCATTAGCTACCTCTACCACTAAAGGTTCCTCTAGGTTAGTTTGGGGTAAGTTAAGTAAAGGTTCAAACTTCAGTGATACAAATGACTTATCAGCTCCCGAATCAAATAATATGGATGCATAGTGGTTATTAATGAGAAACGTACCATTCACCACCTCGTTGTTGTCACGGGCCTGGTTAGCATTGAGATTGTAGGCGCGATCTCGAGCACCTTGGTTCTGGTTGCGGTTCTGGTTTTGGTTGCGGTTTTGGTTCTGGTTCTGGTTACGATTGGGGCAATTGTTGATATAGTGATCAGGGCTGCCACACTCGTAGCACTGACCACGAGCAGGCCTGTTGTTTTGTTGGTTGGGAGCTGGGGCATTGTTGTTTTAGGCAGCAGGAGGGGTTCGGCAGATGTTCACAAGGTGACCATACCTTTGACACTTAGTACAAAAGCGACATGGCACCTGTGCTGGATGATGGTACTTGCAAGGATTGCACAAGGGGTGAGGTCCGGTGTATGGTTCCTTGGCTGGGTTTTGTGCTGCAGGTGGGGTGGTAGCAATCATGTAGTTCCTAGCCTTACGCTTCTTGTTGTTTGAGGTCTCGGGCTTAACCTCAATAGCGGGCTGAGGAGTGTCTTTGGCAACAGTCTTCTTAGTGCCTTTGCGGAAGAGAGTACCGTTGTTCACATGATTATCAGTAAGAGTAGCCGCCAGACGTTTGGCTTCTTCCAAGGTGGCAGGATTCCTTCCCCACACCGTGTCTTGGATTTGCATGGGCAGACCACCGATATACTTCTCGATGGCTACCGGCAGGGGAGTGACTTTGTGAGGCGACAATAAGCTAAGCTCGTGAAAGCGGGTATTGTAGGCAAGGTTTTCCCCACTATCTTGAGCAAGGGTGTGGAACTCATCTTCTAGCTTCTTAACCTCGTTGCGAGGACAAAACTCTTCCTTCATAACCTCCTTGACTTGGTCCCATGTCATAGCAAGAGCAACTTCGGCCCTACAGGTGCGCTTTTCCTCATTCCACCAAGTGAGTGCTCGTTTGTGGAGAACACTCATGGCGTAACGAACCTTAAAGTTGTCGGGGCATTCACTGTTGATGAAGGTATTCTCAATACCCTCAAACCATTGTAGGAGTCCTGTAGCTCCTTCTTCTCCACTGAACTTTGGGGGATTACAGGAATTAAAGTGCTTAAGGGTACAGGCTGGGAGACCATTCCTATTTCCGTTGTGGTTTCCATTTCCATTACCGTTGCCGTTACCGTTCCCATTGCCGTTCATCTGGATGACTTGAGCTACTAAATTGGGAACCAGAGTCGCGATTTGCTGCGCCATTTGTTGAGAAATGATCGCAGCCAGTTGGGCATCGACACCATTATTGTTGTTGTTATTGTTGTTGTTGTGGTTAGCGTCATGGTTGTGGTTATGGTTGTCGCCACCTTCCTCGTGGTTCTCACCATTGCTATTGCGAGTGCTGCGACGTGGAGGCATGATCTGTAAGAGACACAATGAAATGAATGAGGTTATATAAGGAATGTAATCATTTATTCATTAATTAAAACGAATAAACGAAAACGTTGACTTATCAAAGATTCTAGATTCTAATAACATATGAAGACATGCTTTAGCCTATAAGTGAACATTCATCCCGAGAATTCCCAGGTAGGCATCCAGGTCCCTCGTCTGATTGGGATATATGCGCAATGCCAGCCTAGACAGAAGACTCAGGATACAGGCGTTCACCCTTCCAGATTGCACGTGTTCGTTATTAAAATCTAGAACTTCGACGAGATCTCAAGGGGGTTCAGGTTAAACCTGAGGATTTTGTCCTATTAATCGAATGGTGGATCAGGATTGCAGCAGACGAATAAGAGTAGGTCACATGTAGGCTTAGGGTTACATAGGATAGGGATAAGATTAAGGAAGAAATTAGGATTTCAAGTAAGAGAAGCAAGTACTGTTTAAGTCCCTAAGGTTATAGTCTAGATTATTTTCTAATAACCTAATTCCCTATAACCAAGGCTCTGATACCAATCTGTAACACCCCAACCGATGGCGGAAACATCGGGATGTCACGTATTGATGATTGTTTCAGTAGCACATGGTATAAATTGAATTTTAAAAAATTTATTCAAAACATAATATCCAATATAAAATGATGTCTAGGAATTCAATACATGATATCAAATAAACAAAAACTTCAAATAACTTCAAATAATAACTCCATGATAAATCCTCATGGAAACTCAAGCCTCAGCTTCATTGTTACCTGAAACATGTTAATTTTGAAAATATTTTTGGGTCAACAAAAGTTGGTGAGAATTACATAGGTTTTGATAATCGAATAAAAATGTTGTGCAATTCATGTGTCATGGCAAGTCTAGTCCATATGTGAAAACATACTAGAAGTAAATCGAGTGCATAATCAACCCTTGTGCCTGTTATAATGTGGTACAACCCATACGCTCATGGTTCCCTCGAATATGTTATGCGATAACAAACACCCACGCTACCTTTGTAGGAGGCACGTATCCGGGTGGGATTGTCAGTCCAATAGATCTATCAATGTATACCGTCGGCTGATCAATGTTAATGATTATGCTAGAATTGTGCTTACCCTAGTCATGTTCAAGACATAATGCAACATAGAAAAACACATAGACACATTGATGATTGAATTGCATATATAATGTTGTAACATGTTTCACCCCAAAAACGGTGATAAATAGAAAAGGGGCTATGTAAAACTCACCTTAGCAAAATGTTATACTTCTTGAAAAATTGAATAGTTGTGTTACCCAAATATGCCAAGTATCACCCTATAATAAGGTAATAAGTATGTCTAAGTCTATCTAGTCTACAAATATATATATTCTAGGGCTTCGAATTGGGGATAAATGCTCGTTTGATTAATAATTAAAATGTTTGATAATTGAGAGAAATTTAATAAATAAATAAACAAAAATCTTTTTATAAAATTTGAATTTAAGATGGTCACAATAATGAGTTTAAAGTATAAAAATAATTTTTATAAAATTATTTTCTTTAAAATAGAATATTAAATCTATTTATTTCAAATTGTCAAAATTTAACTTTAATATTTAAAAATACTAAAATTAAAGAATTATTAGATTAAAAATTACATTTCTGTTCCAAATAATCAGAAATAATTTATATAAAATTTTGGTGTAAAAATATTAAAAATTGGATTTATTATGATTTAATTATGATTAAAACTAATAAAAATTGATTAAAAATATTAAATAAATGATTTTTCAGAAATAAAAATCATTTCAGAAAAGTTTATTGTTATAAAAACTCAGAATAATTTTTGTGGAAATTTATAAAATTCTTTTTATATTTTAATAGAATTTTATAAATATAATAGATTAAACATGATTTATTTATTAAATATATTAAATAAATAAATTTTTGAAAACTAAAAATTGTATGTTAAACTTTTTCATTAGATTAACACAAAATAATTTTTGTAGAATTTTTAAAAGGGTTTTAGTATTTTAAAAATAATGTTAAAATACTAGTAATTATATAAATATATTACTTTATTTGTTTTTAAAGAAAAACAAAAAAAAAAAGAAAAAGGTTGCAACTGCTGAGGATCGAACCCGCGTGGCCCGGTCAGAGGACACCAGACACAACCACTTGGTCCAGACCAGTGGTTGTGTTTGGTTTCAGTTTATTTAAAATAAATAATACACGTGAAATCGTGTTCTTCCCCAATTTATGCATTCGAGCCCTAGATTCTGCAATTGAACAATTCACACAACATTAACCCAATTAACCTTAGGGTTAATGTTGTGTGGATGCCGAACAATAAAACCCACAACAAAAATCAAACTTACAAACACTTTTGATGATGGATTGATCAGTTAACGTCCGAAGTCAAAAACACGATCAAAATCAAGAACAGTGGATTGATAAGAGAAATTGGGGATTAAGAAAGAATGAGTGGCGAGTTGTGAAGGTCCAGAGGGGTTCAATTTATAGTGAGGTGGTCTAGATTGTCGAATTGGCAAGGTTGACCTCGTCTTGAATGTTTGACGCGTCAATGATCAAAAATGGTAAGGATTGATTGATAATTGGACGTGTAATGACTCATGACAGGCCGGTAATCACGATAGCATATCAATCCCTGATCAATTACGAGTTATTTGCTTGATTTTGGTAAGTCGTTGATCACAGTTGACTTTCCAAGTCAACTGGGATGATTCTGAATTCGTGTTATATTAATAAGGTAGTGGGTTTAGAACAAGAGACATGGGCAGATCAGATGGTTGTGTTGGTGTGTGTAAAAAGCCGGCTTGGGGCGCGGGTTCGAGTCCCGGCCCAAGTTTTTTACTATTTTGACATTTTTCACTAATATATATATATATATATATATATATATATATATATATATATATATATATGTATATATAATTATCATAGTATTAGGGTTCCAAAAATGCCACAAAAATAATTAAATGCAATCAATAATAATGGAACTTGACGTTTTTATTAATGATGATATGTAACGTACAAGTATAAATGCGTAATGTTACATTTATAGTCCTAGTTCATTCAACCCTTGCAGAGGTCGAATGAGTTTCTTTTGGGGGTCGAATGAAGGCTAGAAAGTTGGTTTGAACCCCCATGAGGTCGAACCAGTTTCCAGTTTTCTCAGTTTTATGGTTTTGTCGTTTAAACGCGTTTTAACACATCCTAACACATGAATATGCAATCCTAACATATGTTAAGAATATATAATCATGTATAATCATATAAACACAGTTTAAACACGTATTTACAGATCATGTAACATATATGGATCAATTTATGTATGTCACTTAATTCAATTCATGTAATTCACCAACAACGGGACTTAAGACTCGTGTGTACATAAGATAACCCCAATGATCCTCCAAATCATGGGACCCTGGACAATACATAATGTAAACCAACTCAACTAACCAAGTTAAGTTTGTTAATAAATGTTTTTTTGCTAACGTAGACTTATATGTTTGTTAAATATTAACCAGAATGTGTCGGGTGTCACATCATCCCCCTGTTGAAAGAATTTTTGTCCCTAAAATTGCCTGAGGCCAAAAAGGAAAGAGACGAAAAGAAAGAAAAATTTTACCGCGGGTACTTAGCTTTCATCTGATCGTCCCATTTCCACGTGAACTCCGGTCCACAGTTAGAATTCCAACGAACCTTAACAATGCGGATTTTACTCCGACAAAGGCTACGAATCTTATAATCAATGATTTCAACCGGTTCCTCTATAATACGTAGACGATCATCAATCTTGATCTCTTCAAGAGGAACGATAAGAGATTTATCATCCAAACACTTCTTCAAGTTAGACATATGGAAGATGTTGTGGACACTACCGAGCTCCACCAGCAAGTCAAGTCTGTATGCCACTGGTCCAATCCGTTCCACGATTGCAAATGGTCCGACATAACGAGGGTTAAGTTTGCCACGCCTTCCAAAGCATATGACGCCCTTCCATGGAGAAACTTTTAGAAGTACCCTGTCCCCAACCTGGAACTCCAAAGGTTTGCGACGACGATCGGCATGGCTCTTCTGACGATCCCGAGCTGCTGCCATACGATTACGAATTTGTATGATCTTTTCTGAAGTCTCGTACATAAGTTCTGGACTAGTGAGCTGGCTCTCACCCACTTCGGCCCAACAAATAGGAGACCAACATTTCCGTCCGTAGAGAGCCTCAAACGGAGCTGCCTTAATGCTAGAATGGTAGCTATTGTCTACCAACGACTGATGACTCTCCCACCTCTTGCCAAAATCGATAACACATGCCCGAAGCATATCCTCAAGCGTTTGGATCGTCCGCTCAATTTGACCATCTGTTTCCAGATGATAAGCTGTACTCATATCCAACTGAGTACCCAATGCCTTATGCCTAGGGTCTTCCAGAATCGAGAAGCGAAACGAGAATCACAACAAGAGATATAGAAACAGGCACCCCGTTCCGAGCAACCACTTCCTAAAGATAGATACGAGCCAACCGATCTAGACTATGTGTTTCCTTAATAGCTAGGAAATGCGCAGATTTTGTCAACCGGCCGATGATCACCCAAATCATGTCACAACCACTAGGTGATCTCAGAAGCTTGGTTACAAAATCCATGGTGATTCATTCCCACTTCCATTCGGGAATCTTAGGTTGTTGCAGGAGACCAGACGGCTTCTGATATTCAACCTTGACCTTAGCACATGATAAACACTTGCTCACATATGAAGTTATATCAGCCTTCATGTTTGGCCACCAATAGAGTATCTTCAGATCCTGATACATCTTATCGGAACCAGGGTGAACAGTGTACCGGGATTTGTGAGCTTCTTCCAAGACTAGCTCTTGCAAACCCCCGAATAACGGAACCCAAACGCGTTCTGCGAAGTAATGTAAGCCATCGGACCCAAGCTCAAGGTGCTTATCAGCACTATGCATGGTCTCAGCCTTAAAGTTTTCCTCCTTCAAGGCTTCTTGCTGAGCATAACGAATTTGGCCAGGCAAGGAAGAATGGATGGTGAGTTGCAAAGCTCGAACGCGACGGGGTTTAGCAGATTCCTTCCTGCTCAGGGCATCTGCCACAACATTCGTCTTTCCAGGATGTTACTTGATAGCACAATCATAATCGTTCAGAAGTTCGACCCAGCGACGCTTCCGCATGTTCAACTCCTTCTGTTCAAAGATGTGCTGAAGACTCTTGTGATCGGTATAAATGGTGCACTTGGTACCGTACAAATAATGTCTCCAGATCTTTAATGCGAAAACAACTACACCCAATTCCAAATCATGGGTAGTATAGTTTTTCTCGTGAACTTTAAGCTGACGAGAAGCGTAAGCGATAACCTTTTCGCGTTGCATCAACATACAACCGAAACCGTGGATAGAAGCATCACAATAAACAACAAAATCATCCGTACCGTCAGGTAAAGATAAGATAGGCGCAGAACAAGGTTTAAGCTTCAGCATCTGAAATGTTGATTCCTACGGGTCTCCCCAGTCAAACTTTCGTTCTTTCTAGGTGAGAGAGGTGAGTGGCTAAGCAATCTTCAAAAATCCCTCAATTCGACGGTAGTAACACATGTTCATTCGACCTTAACACATGTTAATTCGACCAAAATGAGGTTCATTCGTCCAAGATGAAGTTGGTTAGACCAAGATGAAGTTGGTTCGACCCATTTGAACTCCATTCGACCAAAAGCGGATCATGAAATTATGTTTTCAGTTTGTCCTTGTGCCAATTTGTAGGGATCTTTTGTTAAATGTTGATACTATAAATAGGGATGTGATGGACGAGCTTAGGACACTTCTTAGCCAATTAATCTTATAGAACTCTTACTTTCCATAAGCTCACACACACAATACTGATTTGTAATCATAGTAACTCGTCCATCCCATTTCCAAAGTTGTAACCATTCTTTTTATTAATATTAACAAACAAAGGCAGGGAATCTAATGAGTCTGATTAGGTTGAATTGTTTGATCTAGAGGAAGGTGAGTTCTTACATGAGAATCTAGAAGGATGGAATCCTTAAGAAGTTGAAGAGAGTGGTAATCTTGATGATGATGTGAGTAAATTTGTTGTTCCTAAACAACCATTCACTAAAGTTGTGATTAAAGGTTGTGATAAAGAAATGGAAAAAGATTTGAATGAACTGAGGCAGAAGGCCAATGAAGAAAACATAGAGCCAGATCCAGAGACTGAAAGGAAAGAGTACTGGAAGAGGATAAATGAATTATAGCACAAGAAGCTACCGAAGCCTCTTAAGTACAAGGCTGATTATGAAGCCAGCAACTCCAGATAGTTTACAAGTGGAATTATTAGCTGGTTTTTTTTGATTTAGAATTTAAGCTCTTTGTGATTAAACGATATGAAGGTTTTCAGTACGTACCTCAAAATTTCAAAGCTTTTCATTCTTTACCGTTATTGGAGTAGAGAGATCTTGTGAAGAGAGAATTGTTAAATCCAGAAAATGATAGTAGAGATGATGCTTTGGAGAGGCTCTTGAGGAAAGAAATCAGGTAAAACAAGTGTTTGAGATATTCAAGTTGTTGAAAGGAAAGCGGGTGTTTGATAGAACATGGATTGATCCAAGAACCAATAAGCCATGGATCAAGATGTATTACAAACCCGCTAAGTGTTTGATGAAGGTTCCTCTAAAGAAGATACATCAGAATGTGTTGGGTAATCTGAAGTGGTGGTATGTGGATATTGACATAGCTGAAATGGTGATGGAAGACCAGGATGGGAAGTGTCTTTCTGAGAGCTGACTTGAAGAAACTGTACAAGCAACAAATTTATTATAGAGATGATTGGAGATATCATGGCTATCGTTATCAGAGTGTGGTGGATCTATGTGTTGAGAAGAAGCTGCATACCGGCATTCGTTGGAATGATTTGGATGATTGATCAAGGTTTAAGCTGTTGGATATCTAGAGAGCATTCATCAATATGGAGTTAGTTGATACATTTCCGGTTGTGACAAATGCTAGTCTAGATAGTTTATATTTTGTGGTTGATAATTAGTTAAGTCATTTGTAATATGTTCATTTGGTTATATAAAAGTGAACTTAGGCTCTAGCTAACATATATGGAAAACCATGATATGTGATTAGCGAAGATACTCTATCTTCGCTAATATTGGATATTAGTTGTTAGTTAGCCCATAATGATGTATTAATATAAATACATGAATGGGGTTGTAGAGTAGAGTTAGTTGGCCAGTTATAGCTTGTAATTGATAATATTCCACTGAAAGTTAATCAATAGACAAGCACTTTAAAAGTATTCTTCGTGTTCATCATTTATTGATTCGTTAGCTGCTTAAAAAGCTATCAAGGTATTTCGTACCATGATAGATTTGATCAATCTTGTAATCGATCCATCCCAAGGACCTACAAGGTTGAGAGACAACAATTGGGAGTGAGTTAGGGTTGTAAACATGATAAAAACATGTTAAGTATGACATTTGTAGGTCCTTGGAATGGATCGATTAACTAGATTGATCAGATCTATCAAGGTGCAGAATCCCTTGATATATGTTTATGCAAAAACGATAATATACGAATCAGGATCAAACATGGGAGATTACTTATAGTTATGTCTTCTATTGATTATAAACGGATTTCAATCAACTAAAGACAACACACACACACGAACTAGGTTACTGTAAACTATCTAGAATAACTAACTGATTGACTGAATGATTAACACTAAACACTAAACAAACATGTTCTATTTATAAGAGAACAAGTTCACCTAGGCTTGGGTTATTAGCGAAGATACCCATCTTCGCTACTACCCATATTCGCCTAAAGCTAACTTTACCTACCACCATGTTTCCTTAATACATCACAGAGGATTACACGTTACATAAAATGCCTTTCTACTAAGTTATTCTATCTAGTAAGCTGCTGTCACACAAAAATGCACCAACAGACTCCCCCTTGACAATAGATTCTAGATGTCTTCGTCTTTATGCAACTTGATGACTCTAAGTGTTTGGATTGCTTCAACTTCAATGTACTAACAGACTCCCCCTAATCTAATGAATTCAATTTTTTAATCTTGCAAACACTTTAAGTCATCCGATCATCATGACCTTTATCATCAACTTCATCTGGTGTGCAAATCTTTCAACTTTTCCGATCTCTGATTTGTATGAGTGAGCATAAAATATAGATGGAGGATCTTAGCATTAAATCTTGATTTTTGCACTTCACTTTGACATTAGTAACAATTTGTTCACTATCACAAATAATACCTCGAAAGACACATTAGACTTGTTCACATTAAAGATGAATCAAAATTTTATCCCGATATGCCAATGTATATGCAAAAACACAATTTATGACTTCAAAATGGAAGACTTTGAAAGATAAAATATTTTTGGTATTTTGTTTTTTTTAAATATAATAATACAAACTAAAAATATTTAGAATGCATCGTTTTGTGAGAATCATGTGCAAGAAGATTATACCAGCTTTGTAAAACTATTTCACATTTTCAGTTAATTTTCTTAATTTAATTTTGTGAATAACAGTCCAAGACGATTACCGATATTGTTTATCCACTTAGACAACTACAAAAAAGATTCAAAGCTTTTACCTTATGATATGATAAAGTGTATTTTATACTGATATACCAGTGTGTCCCACAACATGACATATCCTCGTTATCAAGGTATGTACAAAGCTTCTTCGTAATGGGTGAGTATATTGTTGCCATCTGCTTAATTTACAAGGTACGAGTCACATCGGTGTACAGGTCAAGATATGTCTGGATGCATCAAAGTGACCAATGTGAACTTAAGCAGGGTTAGGACAAATACCAGTGTATGTTGGTACACAAATTAGCTTGAAGCATTTTTTAGTTTGCCTTTCAGCAAATAAGGGTTTTGGCATAATCCTTTTTCGTTTTGCTCTTTTAAGATATTGTGCCTAGGTCATCATGTTTCTAGATGCAACAAAAAGACAGCCAAGACATCCATGGATGGTTAAACAATCTAAAGATCCGAAACCTCAGATTTTGGCAATCTATCAACGCAAGGTTTAAGATCGTAAAATCATGCGCCAATGATATGTTACCTATTTGGTACATAGTCTGCTATGTTTATTTCACATAGTAAGCTGATTTATTCGTTTTTCTTGCCTAGCAGTACATCTTATAATGGATCTGTTATCACATTTAGCACTTTTATGTTTATTTTTCAGTGTTACAATCCAACTGCTGATGTATGATTGCTGCGGTTTATATATATGAATATTTTAATTTTTTTTTTCACAATCTGGTTTTAAAAATGGAATCACCAATCTAAACCACACAACACGGCAGTGTACCGATCGTAGTGTAGTAAAGTCGATAAGACCGAGTATCAATCCGTGGACACTAATATGCAACCCTCGATACTAAACCTCTATTGAGTCCTAATCTATATGAAAGAGCATGATTTTTCAACTAAAAAGATAACTAAAACGATAAACAAGTAAACAAATAAAATAAGACAAGAAACAAACAAGCAGCAAGGACGAGAAAACGAAGAGTAAACGCTCAAGAAAGAGGAATCAGAAATGGAGAGGATGGCTGCCTAGACTGGGAATCCTATTGATAAAGCTGAAAGCTAACGGGAAATGGATACTCGAATGACTACCGGGATCTACGGGTATGACCAACTCGGGAAACACTATAGTATCTAGATCTCCTCTCGGTCTCACTAGAATAGTAAATGAAATCCTAAGCGGTCGTGAAGCTCACCGGGTAAAGAATGGATCACCTCTCGTTCTCACCAAACATACAAGTTTACGCACCCAAAGATTAGATCTCCTCTCGGTCTCACTAATCACCAAATACCTAACGATATCAAGGGGTGAATCTATTCCTAAAGGTAAATGTTTGGGAAAGCGGATAAAAAGGATACCGGGAAAGAAATTCACTCTCGTGCAATATCTAACCAAATAAACCAAAAAATCCTAACAAACCCACAACCTATCTCCTCTCGGTCTCAAGGTAGGTGACAAACCCAAAACGATGTCAAACATGCAATTTCTAGATCCTAAGTCAACAAGTTAACCCATCAAATCATCACACAAAGCAAATGATAAAAATATGCGACTTTTAATTTAAAAACACTAAGTCAATAAACCATAGCCACATACGAATCTAAAAATATAACATAAACATCATCCGGGTCATAAATCACAACAAAAACCAATAAAGTTTAGATTTTTATACATAAACTAATGTCAAACGAGTACCAAATCCCAACAACCATAAAAAATAATCAATATTCATCCTAGATCTAGGCAACCAACATAGATCTAGCCAATCATAGTCAACAACATAACAAAACTAATAGATTCATTAAGTATAATCATGACTAGAACAATTTTTTTTTTTAAAATCAAACAAAAGATAAAATAATAAACTAAAAATAAAAATAGAATTGAAAACCTCAAAAGTCTTTTTTCTTTTCCTGATTCCAACGTAACTCTCCCTTCTTTTATTATATATTTTTTTCTTCGATGATTGATATTGTCCAAGACATAAGAATCCACCACCTCTGACTTTGATATTTCCTTTTTTCTCTTTGAACGTCCACTTCTTGTTCTCCTTATATTAACATTACTATTATTATTTTATAATACTAATAGTGATTGAAAATAAAACTATCACAAAGAATGTGACAGTCGCCTCCTGACACCTCGTATCTCGTTGTTTTCTGCCTTTTCCTCTACGTCACATATCATCTCCTTTTATTCTTGACAGCCGCCACACTTCTTTGGAGCTTTCACCCTAACTTCTTTAGTGGGCTGGCCCAACTCTTTTCCATTAACATTTTTTTTGTTTGCCTTGTAGCCCAAACTCAATTTATGTTGTAGTTGAGATGAAGCTCAAAAGATGTATGATCTATTTAGTCTTGTTGTAGTTCAATGTCCATCTAGTATTGGGCCCGGGCCCAATAGTTCCTACAACACAAAAATTAAATAAGAGTCTAATCCAAACTAAATATTTAATTATATGACCCATTCAACCATTAAAAATTTAGCGAGTTTTAAAATAACTCACATGCACCGTTTTTAGCTCATTTACACTTAAAACCTTTAAATAACTAATAAGAACCAATAAAGAGTAATCTTTAATAAAAACTAACCCAAATATTATTTAAAATGTAGGGAATATTGATATAAATATATGTATATTTTAGAGTGTATCAAACATCCCCACACTTATTCATTTGCTTGTCCCTAAGCAAATATCAAACAACACATCATACCCACACTTAGACCAAAAACGACTAACATCTAGCAAGGCCTAAGCAAGCCACAAATCCTAAGGACACAAAGAAATCACAAGACTTACAACGGTCAAGAAGCATATGGCCCAACTAGTCAAAGGTGATACTATTTTTTTTTTATTTATTTTATTTATTTTTTGTTTTTAAACATGGGATCACATAATCAAGTTTCACTCCCCATCAAGATTCCAACCAAACCAAGCAAATACCCCTCACATAGATCACTCAACTCTCGGTGTATATCAATCATAAAAGTGATCACTCGATACCTAAACACGAAGCTTGAAACACATAGGCTTGTACAAGGATCAAATCTCCACCTAAATGGCTTAGACCAACATTAATCAAGAGGACTTATGGGTAGGCTAGGGCTAAGGGTAGGATATATTTGGGAAAAGTCGCTAAAAAGAAAATAAATCCGGAAAAATAAACTCAAAATATAAAAATAACTAAGATGGGTAATTTTGACCCATATCTAACTTATTCTATTTTTTTCCTCTTTTTTACTCAACAATTTATTTATATACAACTCGAACAAATCTCTTTTTTTTTCTTTTTCTTTTTTCTTTTTTTTTTTTTTGCATATATTTTTTTTTTGATAATCAATATATCTATTTTTTTTTTTAAGAACAAAACTAGAACTCAAACTCGGATATATAAAAATAAAAGTGACACATAGGGTAGACAAACGAAAGGGGAGAAAGGCTCAAAGTGGCGACTAAGGGTGTATCGAAAGGGCCAAAAAAAATGAAAACCAAAAAGAAAGAAAAAGGCTAAGATGTGGGTGATCCTAAATGCCTCTATCACGCTAATGCCAAGTCCAAAACTAAGGTCTAAAAATGTATCACGATGCACAAGTTCTGTAATCAAGCGACATGTAGGTAGCACTCAACAAATGAAAGTGAATATCATAATAATCAATAAGGCTCAAAACCTCACTATGAAGTGCGGGAATGGGATGTCGGTAAAAGCCAAGAGTGGTCTTCCTAAATCAGGTTCGTTTCACTATCATAAGTATCCCAAAAACCTTTTTACTTCAAAAACCGACTAGCTGGACCTACTTTACTATCGCGCAACTTAAATAAATCCCGTGCCCCCAAGAAATGCAAACCCACATCGACCCGCCTTCAGCTTACGTTTTATAATGGCTAAGGCGTGTCTTCTGTGTGTAATCAATCGCCTCGGGACTTGCAAAAACTTTTATTATTTCTTTTTGTATTTTTCAAAAATTTTCACCTATATTTTTTTTTAGATTTTTTTTTTCATTTTTTTTAGATTTTTTTTTTTTTTGAAAATATAAATTTTATTTATTTACTCCATCCCCACACTTAAAACGCACATTGTCCCCAATGTGTGTCAAAAGCGGCTAACATAAACTAAAATAAGAAAAGGATAAAGGAAAACTGATACTCCCCTGACAAAAATGCGATGAGCTGATATGTGGGAGCATCCTAAAAACGTGTAACTGCCGGCTCGATCAAGCATAACCAAATAATAACCTGCATGACAACTCAAATGCTCGCGAATCGCGGCAAACACAAAGAAACAAACCATTAATAATAATAATATGGCTTGAAAACAATCTCCCCCGAATGGAGATTGAGTACGGGGGAGATGTTTCTTCACCATTTTTCTCTTTTTTTTTTTTTTTTTTTTTTTGCAATTTTAATATGTAAACTCAAAATAAAGAAAAGCAAAAATAAAATAGAAATAATCTCAACTAATATGTACACTCGGGTAAACACCCGAGAACGAACCTCAACGACAAATCAATCAGCGGGGAGGTCAAGGTAGACCGCCTCGACCTTACGCTCCTCAATCGGGCCACCAACATACAACTTCAGCCTGTGCCCATTCACCTTGAATGCAGCCCCATCTGTCCCCTCAATCTCAATTGTCCCATATGGGAACACCTCTCGAACCGTGAACGGCCCCGACCAACGGGATTTCAATTTCCCGGGAAACAATCTCAAACGGGAGTTATATAAGAGCACCTTATCCCCACACTTGAAGTCTTTCACATACTTCAAGTGTCTATCATGAAGCTCCGTCGTGTGCTCTTTATACCCCCACGAACGCGCGTACGCCTCATCGCGCAACTCATCCAACTCATGAAGCTGAAGAAACCGGTGTTGGCCCGCGCTAGACATGTCCAAATTGACTGTCTTCAAAGCCCAATAAGCGCGGTGCTCCAACTCGACCGGTAGATGGCACGCTTTCCCATAGATCAAACGAAATGGAGTAGTACCGATAGGTGCCTTAAACGCGGTACGGAAAGCCCAAAGTGCGTCATCTAACTTGTCGGACCAATCTGACCTGTTGTGACCGACAGTTTTCTCCAGAATGCGCTTGATACCCCTATTCGAGACCTCCACTTGCCCACTCGTCTGTGGATGATAGGCAGTCGAAAGTCGGTGTGTGACACCATAGCGCTTCAACACCTTCTCCATCTGGGCATTACAAAAGTGGGTGCCTCTATCACTGATCAAGGCTTTGGGGGTACCAAAGCGTGCAAACAACTTCTTCAAAAATCTCACAACAACTCTCGCGTCATTAGTGGGCAAGGCCTGTGCCTCCACCCACTTGGAAACATAATCAACCGCGACAGGAATATACTTGTTCCCTCGTGAAGACGGGAACGGCCCCATAAAATCAATCCCCCATATATCAAAAATCTCAACAACCTGAATGGGGTTCTAGGGCATCTCATCCCTCGATGAGACATTGCCAACCCTCTGGCACGCATCACAACTCCTAACATACTCATGAGCATCCCTAAACACAGTCGGCCAATAAAAGCCCGAATCAAACACCTTCTTCGCGGTGTAGGTAGCTCCATGGTGGCCACCAGCTGGTCCCTCATGGCAATGCTTGAGGATCTCCCTCGCCTCATCACCATACACACATCTCCTAACCACCTGGTCTGCACCGATGCGAAACAAATACGGATCCTCCCACAAGTAATGCTTAACATCCGCAAAGAATTTCTTCTTTTGCTGAAATGTCATGCCCTTTACAAGGACATCACTCGATAAATAGTTCGCAAAATCGGCGAACCAAGGGAATCCCTCGTCCTGAGCGCTCACAAACAACAGACACTCGTGAGGGAAGCTGTCACCAATAGCCTCCTCTCTCATCTCCTCACAAGTAGGGTCCTCAAGTCGGGACAAGTGATCTGCTGCGACGTTCTCCGCACCCTTCTTATCTTTAATCTCAATATCAAACTCTGTAAGCAACAAGATCCATCGAATTAAACGTGGCTTAGCATCTTTCTTGGCAAACAAGTGCCTCAATGCTGCATGATCCGTATAAACGATGGTCTTTGAGAGAACAAGATATGATCTAAACTTATCAAACGCAAAAACTACCGCTAGAAGCTCTTTCTCAGTAGTGGTATAATTCTCTTGAGCATCATTAAGAGTCTTACTAGCGTAGTATATGGGATGAAAATGCTTCTCTCTCCTCTGCCCCAAAACTGCCCCCACTGCGAAATCACTCGCATCACACATGAGCTCAAACGGTAAGCTCCAATCTGGGGCAATAAGAATGGGGGCACTCACCAACTTCTCCTTCAGCGTCTCAAACGCCCTCATACAATCCTCAGAGAATACAAATGGTGTATCCTTCTCCAACAGCTGGGTCATCGGCCTCGCAATTTTAGAAAAATCGCGAATAAAACGGCGGTAAAAGCCCGTATGGCCTAGGAAGCTCCTAATAGATTTCACATTCGTCGGTGGTGGGAGCTTGGAAATGGTCTCAATCTTGGCCCTATCGACCTCAAGCCCTGCCTGTGAAATCTTGTGACCCAGCACAATCCCCTCGCGTACCATGAAATGGCACTTCTCCCAATTTAACATTAAATTGGTCTCCTCACATCTCGCCAACATGCGATCCAAATTCTTCAGACAATGATCAAAGGAACTCCCAAATACAGAAAAATCATCCATGAACACCTCCATGGAGTCCTCGATCATGTCATGAAAAATCGCAACCATACACCTCTGGAAAGTCGCTGGAGCGTTACATAATCCAAAAGGCATGCGTCGGTACGCAAATGTGCCATAAGGACATGTAAACGTGGTCTTTTCCTGATCCTCTGGTGCAATGGGGATCTGGAAATAACCTGAAAAGCCATCAAGGAAGCAATAGAACTGCTGTCCCGATAGACGCTCCAACATCTGATCAATAAACGGCAGAGGGAAATGATCCTTGTGAGTTGCATCATTCAATCGACGGTAGTCGATGCACACTCGCCAACCGGTGACAGTCCTGGTGGGGATGAGTTCGTTCTTCTCATTTGTCACCACCGTCATCCCACCCTTCTTGGGGACGACCTGAACTGGACTGACCCATGCAGAATCGGAAATAGGATAGATGAGGCCTGCATCGAGCAATTTGATGACCTCATTCTTAACCACCTCCTGCATATGTGGGTTCAATCTACGCTGTGGCTGAACCACCGGATTGTATTCCTCCTCCATCAATATCTTATGCGTGCAAAAGGAAGGGTTGATACCCTTTATGTCCATCAGCTTCCACGCAATCGCCTGCTTGTGCGACCTCAGCACAACTAACAACCTCGCCCTCTCCTCTTCCGTCAATTCAGATGAAACAATGACGGGCAACTGAGAACCCTCATCAAGATATGCGTACTCAAGATGGGACGGTAGCTCTTTAAGCTCCAAGGATGGGGGTTTCTCAACAGATGGCCTCTCCTGAGGCTCCTCCCTTTCAATCACCTCGAAAACCTCCGGTACCGAGGGAGGGTCACTAGTCGAAGGACTAGGATCAGAAACAACACTCACCACCCCTGCTGGTGGTGCCTCACCTCCGCATATCCCGCTCAAAACGCTACCGACATGAGACATGATCGTATCAATGAAGTATAAAGTGTCGTCCTGGTCAGCCGTGTGCCTCATCGACCTATTGATATCAAAGGTGACTGTGTCATCATCTACACGAAGTGTGAGCTTACCGTCGAAGACATCAATCAATGCTCTCCCGGTAGCTAGAAATGGTCGACCTAAGATCAGAGGGACATTCGCATCCTCATCCATGTCGAGGATAACAAAATCAACGGGAAAGACGAACTTGTCGACTTTCACAAGCATGTTCTCCACTATCCCCCGTGGATACTTGACCGTGCGGTCGGCCAACTGAATGCTCATACGGGTGGGAGATGGCTCTCCTAGGTTTAGCTTAGCAAAAACAGAATATGGCATGAGGTTTATGCTAGCACCTAGGTCAGCTAAAGCATTACTCACAAAAAGATTCCCGATCAGACATGGAATAGTGAAACTACCCGGATCAGTCATCTTCTGTGGGACCTTGTTCTGCACGACTGCAGAACACTCCTCACTAAGAGTAACAGTAGATAACTCCTCCAACTTTTTCTTATTCGTCAAAAGATCCTTCAAAAACTTCGCGTACTTCGGCATATGTGTCAATGCCTCAACAAAAGGAAGGTTCACATGGAGTTGCTTGAACAACTCAAGGAACCTACTATACTGCTCTGTATCACGCTCTCTCCTCAATCTGCCCGGGTATGGAACTGGAGGTGTGTAAACTTTCACGGGCTCCTTTTGCTTCTGCTGCTCTGTGGGAGACTCCTGGGACTGTGCGGTACTTGCTGGGACTCGCCTAGTAGGGTGCACCTCGCCCTGGACCTCTATCTCAACCTCCTCATCGATCGGCTCCTGAACAACTGCCGACTCGATCTCAACAGCTCCTCTACCGCTCCTGGTGGTAACTGCCATCACCTGATCTTTTGGATTCTTCTCTGTGTTGCTCGGTAGACCTCCAGCTTGCCTCTCATTCAGACGCTCTGCTAACTGACCAACAGTCCTCTCGAGATTCTGCATCGCGGTACTCTGACTCTTCATTAAAGCCTCGTGCTCTCTGAATGTCGTCTGAGTCTCCTAGTATCTCTTCTCATCACGAGCCATGAACTGTGTCATCAACTGCGACTGCTGGGCCATCATGTCCTCTAGAGTGGGTTTCTTTTCTCCTCCACTCGGGCCCACATCCTGTCGGGGCTGCTGAAATAAACTCTCACGCTGAGATCTTAGCGGGAACCCCGGTGGGTTTCCACTCTTCCAACTAAAGCCGGGATGATTCTTCCAACCAGAATTGTAATTGTTACCATACGAAGTCTGGTTCGCATTCTGAACATAATCAACCTGCTCCTGATGCGCAACATCTACTGGACACGCGACCGTGTCATGCCCTCCTCGACATACCTCGCACTTCTGCTCGCTCTTCTTCTGCATATCCTTCATCATCTTCGTAAGAGCCTCGACCTGAGCTGCCAACAAAGTGGTGGGGTCAACCGTGTGAACTCCTCTCTGAGCGGGTGCAGCTGGAGTAGTGTCCCTAGACTCCCTATTCTGATAGCTGCGCATAGCTATCTCCTCAAAAAGCTGAACGCATTCAGTGGGATCTTTGGTGTTCAACAAATTGCCACCAGCTATAGTGTCGAGCTTGTCCCTAGTAGCCAAAGTCGTACCATGATAGAACTTCTCGACCAATGCCCAGTCCTCCATCCCGTGATTAGGACACCTGTTCAACAACTCCTTAAAACGCTCCCACGTCTCATCAAACGACTCATCAGGACGCTGCCGATACTCCTGGATCATAGTCCTCAAATGAGCAGTCTTGGAAGGAGGAAAATATTTGTTTAGGAACTTCTCCTGCATCTCCTCCCAAGTACGAATGGAACCTGCTGGAAGGGACTCCAACCAGCTCTGGGCACGATCAACTAAAGAGAATGGAAACAAACGCAACTTACACGCATCCTCTGTCATGGTATTGATTTGAAACGTGTCACAGAGACGATAAAATCGAGAAAGATGAGCGTTTGGGTCCTCATTTGGCAACCCATGAAAAACACAAGTAGTCGAAATCAATGATATGATCTGAGGTGGAATCTGCCAGTTGTTTGCGTCACATATCATCTCCTTTTATTCTTGACAGCCGCCACACTTCTTTGGAGCTTTCACCCTAACTTCTTTAGTGGGCTGGCCCAACTCTTTTCCATTAACATTTTTTTTGTTTGCCTTGTAGCCCAAACTCAATTTATGTTGTAGTTGAGATGAAGCTCAAAAGATGTATGATCTATTTAGTCTTGTTGTAGTTCAATGTCCATCTAGTATTGGGCCCGGGCCCAATAGTTCCTACAACACAAAAATTAAATAAGAGTCTAATCCAAACTAAATATTTAATTATATGACCCATTCAACCATTAAAGATTTAGCGAGTTTTAAAATAACTCACATGCACCGTTTTTAGCTCATTTACACTTAAAACCTTTAAATAACTAATAAGAACCAATAAAGAGTAATCTTTAATAAAAACTAACCCAAATATTATTTAAAATGTAGGGAATATTGATATAAATATATGTATATTTTAGAGTGTATCAATGTACTATCATTTTTTCTCTTTCACACCATGATTTCTCATTTTCTGAAATTTTCAATGTTTTTTATTTTCAAAAATATATTGTATTACTCCTCGTAAACTCATGCACACATCTAAAATCTTTTTGGCTTAGGGAAATTTCTCCCCTTAAATTTTTGTTTTTTTTTTAAAATAAAATAGAAATTTAAAACATACAGCCCCTCTTAAACCGATAAAGAGTTTTTCAATGTGCATGAAGAATAATATGTAAAATTTTAAGTGCAAACTGAATATATTCACCGAAGTAAATCATTCGTTACCATATGGAACCTATAATTCACCGCAGATAATTAAAGGAACAACCACTGTTGAACAAATCAACAGTCCTCCACCGTCGTCCTGCACTTACTTAGCAATTCAGTTAGTACTAGGGCTCGCAATAGGTAACATGTATAAGACACGATTAGACATGTTAACTAAAAGGTACATTATGTGAAATTTTACTTTTATAAAAATAAATAGAATTAGGATTATATGATTTATCACATCTCTTTGTTGGTACATAAAACAGATAACTGTGTTATAAACATGTGATATAAAGTAGTCAAAAAAATAGTGTTCAAGTTTAGAACTTGTGTTGTTCTCGTCGTCAGTGACCTGTTAAACATGTTAAGACATGATTTGCCAGCCTTAGTTAGTACGAGGAACCCAAACATTAGTAGTCTTGGTTTGACCTCTTTCATTAACATAAGTAAACTCATTCAAATGTCCATTACACTTTGCAGGTGACTTGGATATGTTGCCTGTTGACTTTTAAGACTGATGATTGGAAACATTTTGATAGTTATATCTTGAGTAGTTTTTATTCCAATTATCATACCCTTAATTTTTGAAAATTCTTGGTGGATTATTCGAGTTATGGACACTCATATAATTCCCTTTATGAAAATTTCGATAACCATCGTTCTGGTATCGATTTTGATTGTGGAACCTGTTTGATTGACCATTGCCATAATTATTTCTTGGGGATTGACTTCTTGGTCTATCAAATTGCCCCAAACATGAAGTCTTAGATGAAATTTTGATTGATTTTGTTTAGAGCATGGTACTTCATTTTTACCCTTATCAACCCGATTCCCATCATGGACTAAAAGTGTAAATATTGATACATTGATTTAGTAGTTTATTACATTGAAAGAAAAATACAAGATACAATAATTCTAAAGTGACAACTAAAACGGAAATACAATGAATCTAAAATCTAAGTAAAAATTCCAAAAGCTTAAAAAGTCATATCATAAATAACCTGAAACATGTACGAAAATAGTATATGTCAATACAAAAATGTATTGGTAAGTGTACCCTGTTTTGAATACATATAGTATAAAAACGTTTCGCAATTCATGTGTGGTACCATTTGCAATTATGTAATAAGTAATATCCGTTCAAAATCAACCCTAATAGAATGAGACTAACACATGAAAACCATTTTTAGTATAATGAATCACATAACAATGACCAAGGACTTAACTCGAACACGTAAGTCAACAAGGAGGTATATACCATAGTACTATTCATTGAAATGCCAGGCCCTCAAAGGTTAATGATTTTGACAAGTCGTAGACACACAAATTTACATAAAGTAAACACAAATGAGAATTGCATTTAGTGAAAGAATAACATTTAGTCACAGTGTACATGAATAGCCCTAAAAGAGTAATACATGAAAAAAGGGAAAGATACTCATAGTTTGCGAAAGCGATCAAAATCCAACTTAAGCAGTCGTGAGTTAAGAATGGGAATTCCGAGGAATTCAACCTATAAAGTATAAGAATACTAATAAGAAATGTCTAAAAAGTCTAGGGTATCTGGGGTTCTAAGGCATTAGGGTTTGCTAAGTCAATTTTGGGAAATAAAGTTTTGCGATAAATTAAACTGATATTATACTTGTATATAAAAATATTATACGATTAAACTCAATGAATATGATACCATGGTCTAAAGGCAAAAAGGCAAAAAACACAAGTATAATAAAGTTTTGCGATAAATTAAACTGATATTATACTTGCGATAAATTTATTATGATTATTATAAGTTTATATGAATTATAAATGATTATTAATTATTTAAAATAAAACAAATGGCAAAAAGGATGGTGGTCATGGGTTTCGAACCCTTGACCCTTTGCTGAAAATACCAAGGCCTCAACCACTAGATCAGAATAAGACTTTGTTTTCATTATCAAAATTAAATGTATTTAAAGGTTATATAAAACATCTACTTCTTCCCCAAATTCCATAGAACCCTAACCCTAACCCTAAGATTTTCAATAACCCGATATGGATAGAATTAGACGCCAAAAATAAGGGGCTTTTGTTCGCAAGACTATACTAAGTAAAACGACAAGAAGATAAAGAACTTACAAACACGAAAATGGCTCGATCTTCAAGCTTTCAGAACCGAAAAAAACACTTGGAGAGGATTTCTGGACAAAGTTTCAAAGATTTTTGGGTGTGTTTAGGAGGTTTAGCAGTGCAGAATTTGATTAAGAAGATTAGTTCTTATACATGTCGCACGAAAACGGATAATTTACTGGTTTGAAATGTCCGGCCGTTTCATGTTTAAAACCAAATTAAAACTCGATTACAACATGTTAAACACTCGTTTATATCATTGAAAGTCATAAAGCTTTGATGAAGAAACGTTATGTAATTGATTTAAACATGTTTCGGGCATTAAAAACGAGCATAGGAGCTCGTCGGACGAATGACCAGAATTAAAATCCGGTGACCGGAGCTTCTCGCCGGATTCACGTGAGAGCAGAGGGAAAAGTTGTTTTTTTTAAAACTTTTACATTTTGACACTTTAGGCCCCTCAATTATAACTTGGTTAGTGATATTATGAATTAGTTAGTTTTTTTTCTTATAAAAAATTTAACTAAGTTAACATAACTTAAGTTAAAAGTCTTTAAACTTCATAAATCTTGAAATTTTTTTTATAAAATTCATTCCGAATAACATTTCAAGATACACATTTTATTAAAACGTAGACACGGTCCATAATAAGTGCAAGTGATAAACATTGAGTATAATCTATTATTCAATTTGAAAACGATGACGCTCACACGGACCAAAATATAAAACATTTGAATACACGAAGGACTATAATTGACAACTTGCTAAAATATGAGGGTGACAGTTGTCACATAAAGCAAGATATTTCTTAAGCTTTGATTGAAGTGTAGATTGTGAAGAAGATGATTTGGAGTCATAAACCACATTGGACACTACTTCAGTAAAAACAGATTCAATTTTCCGAGAGCATTACACAACATTGGGAATTCGCTATTAGAAATATCTTTTCATTATCCTTAGGTTTATACAAATTTTTAACAACTGTTTTCTGATTTGATTTCCTAACATTATCTAGGTTTATACTCTTCTTAATTTCTACAACCTCATCCATCTTTTCATGACTGCTCTTAAATCCAACATACTCCTTTTTAGCAGAACTAGGACTCTTAGGAAAATTGATATCCTCAGATTCGACTATAGGTGGTTTACCATTTACCGCATTAGTTAACTAATGTTAAGAAGGCAAGAATGAATAGTTCTCATTAAAGGGAGGGGAGACATCATTGTAACCTATCCCTGTTGAGTCATTATTATCGGTACTTGGTAATATGACACTGTTCGAACTTCCTGTTATGTTCGGTTATCTTAATCTTTTGCTCATCTATCTCTTTGTTTTTTCTCAGCAACTACTGATTGTTTTTCAGCTAAGGCTAGATGAGCTAGATCCAAATAATCGATCTTCTCCTTAACTTACACGGTTTAATGCCTTAAAGTCTTTTTCTGCACCTTAATGCTTAGTTTTAAGAGCACTTTCTCTGTACTTATTGCATTGATTAGTCTCCTTTTCTTGATCTAACAGGACCACTACACTATTGTTGTGCTTCATTAATTCCTAATTAACCTTCATAACAACAGCTAATTTTTTACATGCATCAACAAAAAAAGAAAGAGAAATGTGTACCTTTTTGTTGTTGGAGTCCAGTTCAGACATGTATGCGATGAACTCCTTGGTAGACATCCCTTCTATTTCCTTAAGATCAATGATGTTAGCCACAACCGTATTCCCATCATTTATCTCCTTAGCATCAACAACTTCCTCTGCTTCCACTTTCTTATCCTCAACAATTTCTGCAATTAACGCTTGAGCATTTGTTCCATCACATTGCGACACCCGTCGATGAATCAGGTCAAGATCCGAACACATCTTACTTAACTATGTCATTTTATGTGCATATTAGACATTTTAGCACTTATGATACCATCCCTAGTCTAGCAAAGTCCGAACTATTGCAGGAATTCAATACATTATCCGTTTACACATACAACACCCGAATTATCCAAGACAATTGGCATTGGACAATCAAGCCAATCACTTGCTCAAAAGAAAGAAACCGGGTATCCAATTACTACGTACGGACAAAACAACAATACATGTGACACTACTAAAGTGGAAAAATTACATAATTCCACTCTAACCCAACAATTACAATGTGTTTTATGAGGTTAACACCTACAAAATCATGAAACACTACCAAGGAACAAGCATGTGTTGACATGGGTTAATAATATTCAATAACACATGATTAACCACAAATTACATATGTATTTATAGCATGATCAATAAATTTATTTTTACAATTACACATGTTATTAACACACGAGATCATCCACACACATGTGTTAACACCCTATTATCCAATTCTATTGACAACTTATGGATATCAACAACACTTCATATACCCACACATATATATATATATATACCTTCGGCCATATCTACATACATATATAGACACGTAAGCACAACAATTCAATCTAGATAACTAGCTTATAAAAACCATGTGATTGTGTACATAAAATCGGCCATTTTTATCTATCCATATCCACAACTCCATATCCATTTCCACAAGAATGATATGTTAAACAACTTATATGTATTTAACCATACAAGATCCTTTGTGATTGTGACTACACATTAAGTCTATACCTATACACACACACACATGGATGTACATGTATATATTAGATGGATATTTTGTCTTTCCCTTATACAAACATGGTGTCTTTGCCCCTTAACACAACACACATTCCTAAGGCCAACCCTTATCCCATTTAGTAGAACTAATAACCAACAAAAAAACCTCCTCTTTCCTTGTGATTTCGGCCGAAAGCAACCCCACACAAGAACAATACAATGACAACCTTCTTTATACTCATTTGGAACCTATGATTGGTGACACACAAACTCCTATGGCATGATCATAACCCAAAAATGTTGGTTCCCTTTCTTGTTCCCACATTCGGCCGATGACACCCCTGTAAACAACACTCACAAGTCTTTTTCATAGCTATGTTAAATTCTTATACTAATCCTAGCACGACAAATCCACCTCTCACTGGTCCAAACACATGTAGAATCACATGCAATAAGTACTTAAACGGTGGTGACAAGTTCGCCTTGTGTAATTGACAATCAGTAATTGGTCCATTGTACTTCAATCTTATATAACATGCCATTTGTATAAACCACGATAACTCAATTGGATCTTCTTTAGAATCAGTCAAACGTAGTACTTCTCTGAAATCCTTTTCGCCAATGAGAATCATAGTGCCTTGTATCTTGCTTTGTATCACATATTTTCCATCCCAGAATGTCAAACCTGCATTCTCCCAAAACTCTACTTGATGATTCTTGTAAATAGTGACAGGTTGAGCAATTGCGTGAACAATCCTCGACCTCCTAAGAAAATCGATCATACCTTGAAATTCAACGTATTTTGCATCTACAACTCCTATTTACGCACAGCAGTTGTGTTTCACCTCGAACTTCAACTCTTTTGGGACTTCTTGTTCATGTTGTTCTGCCATTTCGCCTGTAAAAACACAAGAAATAATAACAATTCGTCAATTCAGATTCAAATTAAAAAATTTCAAAATTTTACATGTTGGTTTGACCCTTCGTGGGTTCGAATAAGTTTGTAATGATGTCGAATGAACAAAAATTAGTTCATTCAACCTAGTAAGATCTCATTCGACCTAAATAGGGTTCGAATGAACATTTTCAAAATTCAAAATTGCCATTTTCTGATTAAGACCAAATCAACATCAATATTTGATTCATCCATGATCTAACATGTCCGATTAAACCTGATTGATCAGCAATTTTACCAAATAATCATTTATTGATGGTTTTTCCTAAAATCTAGGGTTTATATAATCGATTTTACTAATTTATATGTTTAAACACTGGATTTTGATGTATTCTCCCCCTAAAACCATCGATGAATGATTGTTTATGATCAATAAGCAATAACAAATAGTTTTGAATGGTTAATCAAAGTCCTAGGGTTTATGAACTTTAAACCCCAAATCCGAACTTGCTTATGGATCAATACCTGCAAATTTGATTGTTATAAGATCACAAGGATATCAGGAACAATAATCCAAGGTCTAAAAACAAAGATCAAAACAGTGGGTACATAGAGAAATTCGTGAATATAAACAGTTGCTATGGTTCGAATGAGGAAAAATGGCATATATAGACTAAGTTGGTTTGACCCTTACCGGGTTCGAACGAGTGTAAAAGCTTGTTAATTCGACCTACTTAAAGGGCGAACCAAGAAACCTGGGTTCGAATAATAAATTATAAATGATCCCACACTCATTCGACCTATATTAAAGGTTCGAATTAACACTACATAACTTCATTCGACCTACCGAAAGGTCGAATATAAATTATAGAAAACTGATTTTTACCAAAATTTTCAATTCGATCCACGTTTGTCATTTTCAAACATGTAATCATTCAAATTCTTAAAATTTCTCATTGTAAAGATACAAAACTCAAATTGGCTTGTCAAACTTCAGAAAATGATCATCATCCAACATCGGTTATTGAAAACTAACACAGAAATGTAAAATCTTTTGAATGTTATGAAACTTATTCTAAAACCCGCCAAAAATCTTTTTGGGTTTTTGTATATAAAAGAAAATCAAACATAAAGCAATAAACTTTTTGTGATTTTCCGGTAAGAGGATCATATCAGTTTATGAGAAATCAATCATATCGTTGTTCTTTTTCATTCTAACTATACTGACTGTGTAACTCGGAAATTGCTGATATTGTTATCCACAAAACTCACATGCAGACTGTTATGCAGTGCTTTAAAATGATACGCTTTAGGTGTATGAATAACTAACAATTCTGTGGTTCCTATGCACACCATACTCCCGTATCAAAAAAATTCTGCACAAAGGTTCATTGTAACACGTGATTATGCTGTTGTTATCCGTAAATTACAAGGTATGATGCACAGAGGTGGACATATCAGCAACTCAATGCTACAGAGTAACATGTGCACTCTACCAGGTTTAGGGCTTATATCAATCATGATATGCATCAATGATTCGATATGATGCATAAGATAGTCTTTGATTATCATAATACATTTAAAGTTCCTCATTCGTTAACTTTAGGTTTTGGCATTAAAGCTCTTTTGTTAAGATACCCTGACTGAATCTAGGTCCGAAAATCAATACGACAAAAGATCAGTCAGGCTATCACAGATAACAATCAACATAACGACCCAAAACCTCCGATTTTGAACAAAAACTCTATAAAACGAAATTACGGTACTAAGACCATATGCCCATGAGGTGTTCAGCCACGTAGTAAGCAGTTCGTTATGTTTGTATCACTAAGGCACGTAGCAATAAGTCTACGAAGCCTATCAGCACATCACACAAAGTCAACACAAATCAAGTATTTGACTTTACAAATCTTTAGAATGCAATAGATCCTCACTGATGTACTATCATTTCCTCTTTTTCTCCAGGAAAAATCATTTTGGAATTTTCTGATTTTTATGGCTTTTTCAAAATTATCAATGTTTTTGTTTTTTTTTTGGAATAAAATGCTTTCCATAAAATGAAAAACATATTTTTGGATTTTTAAATTTTGAAAGCATATAAACATAAGAAATTTGATAAACCGATGAGGAGATTAATCCTTCTTTTCCTTAATACTGTTAGCTTGTAGTAAAAATTCAAATTTGGATTTGTCAAAAGCTTTGGTAAAAAGATCAGCTCTCTGATAATCAGTGTGGATTTTGACCATGTCAATCAAACCTTTAGCATATCAATCACGAATAAAGTGATACTGTATTCGGATGTGCTTAGCCTTAGAATGATTAAAAGTGTCTTTAGTGAGTGCAATAGCTGCTTCATTATCGCAAAGAATGGGGGGTTTTAAGGAAATGCAAACCATAGTCGCGCATCTGCTGTTAAATCCAAAGAACCTGTGAACAATAACTAGAAGCTGACACATATTCGGCTTCACATGTTGATAGTGCAACTGACGTTTGCTTCTTTCATTGCCAGGTCACGAGCCTGGTCCCCAGAAATCGACATCTAGCCATTGTGGATTTGGCGTTAATATCATAGCCACCAGAATTTGCATCACTAAAGGCAATAAAGTCAAAGTTATCATCATTAGGATACCATAATCCACGTGATGGTGAACTTTTAAGATAACGTAGGATTCTTTTAACTGTTGTAAGATGAATCTGTTTCGGCTTCGATTGAACTCTATCAGAAAGACATGTGGAGAATGTGATACCCCGCAATTTTAGGTTCTCACTTTAACTAAACTCTAGTTACATTCTATGCATTCTACTTAACTAGTATTAGCTAGATAAGTCACACGTCGCACATTTATAGGTTAATAACTGCATGAAATGGTAATTCGGGGAATTACCAAACTATATACATGAATAGTGAACCCCGGACGTTGGTGAATTGTGAAATTAGAAAACTGTGAATTGATTGATTGAAATTGATTACAATTACGTGTTTTTGTGAAACTTTGTGCAAACTATATGTGATTACGTGAACTTAAACCGAACGCGTTATTTAAAAACCATAATGGATGAACCGTTAGGATGGTTGGGATCTTAACACATGAGGTTACACTTAATATGGTCCAAAATAGAGAAAACGTCGAAGAAAACACGCAATACACTGGACCAGAGCACCCGGAGCGACGCAAGGCTGAATGGGCGGCAGCTTACTCAGACCGAGCGGCCGCTTGCAGGCCTCTGACGTGTTAAACCGACCTAAAACCCCTATTTAAGCAATATTAAGCCCCAAGTACCCCATAAACTCAACCCTAATCGCCCCCTACTGTCTATTTACGAAAATATTAACCTCAAACACCTGCTAAGGCTCAAGAACATCGACCGGGAAGCTTGGAGAGCAATTGGTTGGTAGTTTTTAAGTGCTTGCGGCATAATATTCAATCTCTTGTGTTTTAATCTTCTTTAATATGTTTTTAAAACATTATAACCGAGTTTGTCCAGGTCTGAAACGTTTTCATAAAGATTAAAACTTGTTGTTCATAAAGATTAATGGGGTTAAACATGATGTTATGCGATGATTATTGTATGTATTGCATGTTATTATTGTTTTAGACTTCTAGGGTTTATGATTGATGATGCTTGACATGTATCTTGCTAGGTTTTGATTAGGTTATGTGTTATTAATGTTATATGTTGTTTGTTGAGTATTTATGACCATTTATATGCAAAGATAGTGATTAAAACTAGGGTTTATGCATGATTTAGAATCTGGACAGAATGATTGGGTCGACTTGCAGAGGCTGTATTGTGATGTTAAATTGTTTGTTTTGATGATTTATTTCTATAAAAACATTTTACATGGTCTTAGGTTTTCATAATGGGCAAAATCATCTGATTTGGATGTCGTTTGATAAGTTTTTGGAATTTTCTTTGATTAAAGGTCATATCAGATTTTCGGATTAGTAAAGTGGGTCAATTTCAAACGGTCATAACTTGAGTTTTACAAAGATTTAGATTATGAAATTTGTACAGTAGGTCAACATTGTAATAACTTGTCTTTTCCAAGTAGATTCATCCTGTATGGATGAATACATAATTTTTGGGGATTTTTCTACTAATCTGATCTGTTGTGAGTATCTTCTGGACCTAGCTGTGTGGTATGATTTTTCATGATTTTTGTGTATGGTTTTGTCATTAGATAAAAATATGTACTTGTCCAGTAGACTCCCTGGAATATTTAGTAAACTTTTGGGAGTCTAATTCATTGAATAAGAGGGTGTTTGGGATTGCGTTTTGAATCTCATTTTTAGATTATTGCGTTTTGAAAACGCTGATAATCAGTTTTTAATGTTTGGGATTGCATTATGAAAACGCAGATAATCAGTTTTTTAGGCTACCAAAACGCAATAATCTATAAGCAGCTCCACCCCTGCTTTTCCAAAACGCATAATCTATTTTGAATAATCAATCCCAAACACCCCCTAAGTATTTTTAATGAATTGGTTTTCACAGAGCATAATCTGTCCTAAAAACGCAGATTATGTAATGTACACTTATGTGGCTATTTGGAGTCTTGTATGACTTGTAATTGACATGAACTTGTATGAGCACTTATATGAGGTGTATATGAAGTGCATAACTGATGTTAATCGTTTTGTTCAGCAACGGGTCCGTAGGGTTTACTTGTGCATTTAGAATCATTAGGTGTCACTTACACGGTTTTGAACTTTTAAACGTCTTGGACAAATGGGCCATATGGTGTAATGATATTACACATATACTCACTTAGTGACACATGTAATAGGGAGTCGGTAGCACATCCTATTTGTGAAGTTTGGATTAATTGCATGCATCCTAAGGTGAGTTTCACTACTCTTTTCTCAAAAGCATGCGTCTCGGGTTTGAGACAACTTTGGTAAAACGTTTTCTAGTCCGGTTTGGGACTACTCTTACATATCAAGTTTTTGACTCCTTGTGTGGGTCGGACATGACTCCTTGTGTGGGTCGGATTTTGATGATTCCTTGTGTGGATCACGCTTTTATAAGTTTACAGCTTTAACTATCCTTTGTGAACTAAACACACTCTATCACTTAAAGTCCTTACATATTATTGGGTTAATCGCTGGAGGCGAACGGGGTATTAGTTGATAGCTATATTAGGTTGTGTAGCAACCTCATGCTGGAGGTGCTTGTGTCACGGGCATGAACTTCTGACTACATCTTTCCTACTAGTGTTGATAGACACTAGTACTAAGGTAGTTTAACGTATGTTAACACATTTATGAAGGTTCCCAATAATCACATGTTTAGTTACAATGAGTGGGCTACCTATCCCTGACAAGCTTAAACTGATGATACTTTAACATTTGGGTTTTTGACAACTTTACACCTGTTATCTAAACTGTGACCTCACCAACATTGTTTGTTGACCCACGATATACATGCTTTTGCAGGTAGTTAGCTTCTGGTGTCATGATTAGGACGCACTGCACGCTTCACTGCATTTGGGGTCTTGGGCGTACACCTAAATTACATATCATGCTTTTACGTTTTCTTTCATACGGTTTTAATTTGGGTGCGTTGTTTTGCGCATGGTTTTTAAATGGTTTAAAGTTGGTTTACGCTTCCGCAACTTAACTAAACTTAATTTTTGAAAGCAAACTAAATGGTTTGGGCATTTAGAGTTTGTTCATATGACTTATGGCTATGGGATCCTGGTATGTCATGCGCCTCGCGGTATAAACCCCGCAGTGTTCATCTCGTAAAAGTAAGGAAAATGGACTATAAACTTGTACAATTTGGTGGAGATTTGAAAAACATAGAAGGTTAGGTTATTATGAAGGTTATGGAAGATGAGAGGAAGGATGAAGAAGAAGATAAGTTGAGTTATAATTTGTGGTTGAAGAAATGGTTGAGGTAGGTTAAATTAATGTCAGAGCCGGTTCAAATTTTAATTATTTTGGGTTTCTACCCAGTTCAAGAAGGGTAAACACGGTTCACATGTTGCGGACCGGTTCAAAGGACCCTTGGGTTGAACCGTCGTAAGTTACGACAACCCTAAGGGGCCTTACGGCCAGCGAAGTCTGGCCGATAACTAAACCTTGAATATTGACTCGATTAATTATCACTTAACAATATCTTATTTACTAATAACATTGAAAGACAAAAACTTGAATGTTAATCAATGACCCTCGATAAGAAATCGCGTTGGTTGATGAAATCCAAACAAACAAGCAAGCATTCAATAATCGTTTAAATAAATAATTCATACAAACCACAATTGAAATTCAAAGATAAAAAATCACAATTCCAATCCAATGTTTGACAAACACAAACCCTTGTCTAAGTCACTAACCATTCGCCCGGAGAGAATCACGGGTGGTCTAGCCGCTCATATTGGTGGAAGACGCGCCCATGGAATGACTAAGCCTTGCAAACATCTTGATTCGGGTGAAGAGTTGATTGAATGATGAAATTATTTGATGAAAGTAGCTCAAAATCATCCAAGAGACTTCGTATTTTCGACTTATGATGGCTTAATTATGATTAGGTTAAACATGAGCTTTTATATCTTTGAAATAACAAACTTCCCCATTTTTCCTCTTCTCGCGCCGTAGGTTACGACCGCATGGTCGTACCTTACGGTCTTCATCCTTTGATCTGCATGTTGTTGGCTGCTGCTCTCGTCCCTTTGGTTTCCTCTCCCGCCGTAGCCTACGGTTTGTATTGTCATAGGTTACGGCCACTCAACTGTGATTCCTCTTTCTTTCCACACTACCACCATACCCCTACACCTGTTGCTTAGAAGCTTACGCAAAGAGGCTCTGTATGGAACTTTCTTTTCCCCATAGGTGACCTGTAACCTACGGCTAGATTGTCGTAGGCTACGGCGCAATATGTAGCCTTTCTCGAGTCATTCCCGAACCCACATTTCTTCATCCAAACATCCCCGAGCCTTGTTACTTTTCATCCGCGACCATTATCAACCTCGTCCCGCTTCGTCAAATGTCCCGAACACTTCATGATCCTCGGTTTACCATCTGTTCTTAATTTGCTCCACCTTTAAACCACTAATTCCATCCGAAAATGTCGTCTAACCTATAATCACACATCATTGCGTAGTTATCACATTCAAGGCATATAATCGTCCAAAGCATTAAAATCAGAAAATTAAGCATATTAAAAACCATGTTTGACCCCGTCCATTGCATATACAAACATAGGTCATACAAATGCATAATGAATTTAGACGGACACCAATGAAGATCGACACATTGCTGCTCATGAAGACCAAAACGGTTTATTATTTATAAACGTTTTTATCTTAAACATTGTTAAATAGTTTACGATTTAAAACAACTTGATTTTCATTAGTATACAAAATTCCCAAAACGTATCACCTTTTAATAAACGTTTAGATTTAGATTTAAATGAAATTTAATATTTTACCGAATCTCAAAGCAAGTTAATATTGAATAAAACAAATATTATACTAAATTTGGAAATTATATTTAATGAATAAAATAATTTAGAAATAACTTTAGTTGAAAAAACAAAATAATTAAATTTTTATTAAATTTTCATAAACCGATATGAGACTAACATGGTAACAAATACAGATCATAAGACAAATATACAAACAGGTATCGGGTACTAACATACTGAGACCCAAAGCCATACTCATAAACCTAACATAATAAAATAACTCAATGTAACCAGAATTGAACATAATCATATGCATAATTATAACTAAACCATATCATAATAGGTATATATATACCTTTATGTGCAAAAACATATAATAACCCTACACAACGAATGTATATCAACAAAACAAAAGGACCGAGTGATTATGCACCTAAAACTAAGATTAAGGATGAGACAGAGCTTATTCCAAGGAGTTCTAAACGAGGGGAAGGCATAATCAAAAACTCCAAACAGCTCCAAAGAGATGAAGATGATCTTGGAAAAATCATCATGCTCTTCAACTTTAAGTCTATGCCAATCTCAAATTTTTTATGATCTAAATGAATTCAAACCAAAGTGGTTAGATTTATCATGTGCTAATAAGATTTTTAAACTAGTGAACTTTGTCTCAACTCAAAGAAAAATGGCTCTAACAGCTATTCCCACATTTGTTTTATCTCAAATGGTTGGCCCCAAGCTTAAAAAACCAAACCCAAATTTTGTTCAAAACGGGGCAAAGTCACAAAGGTCTGTATAATCTGTGAAAGAAGAAATCCCAACACAAAAGACCGTTATGTGACTATTGCCTATGAGAATGAAAAGATAAAGAAGTTAGAAAATTTTTGTGCAAAACCATTTTCTTATCCAAGTGTTGGGTCAAATTATTCTAAGTCAATAAAAACTTCTGAGGTGGGTAACTTCATTAAAACACATGTAACTAGAGCACTGAATCATAGAAATTCAAAAGACTAGTGCAAGTAACAGATGCACGATTTGCTAACATTTGGCTGAAAAAGAAAAATTTACCAATCCATTGTAGGATCGGATTTTGACAAATCAACACAAAGATCACACAAATATAAGCAAACTAGGTGCGGAAACCCTAATTCGCATGCAAAATGATAATAATTTTATCAAAACATGTAAAGATCCATTTTCAATATGATTTCGATTAATATAAAGATGATAAAACGTTTACAAGTTTAGATATTAATGAAAATACAAGTTTCAGAACTCTTTAGAACACACTCTAAACACACACTGATGCACCTAACTAAATGACCAAAAGTTATGCTGAAAACCAACTTCAACATATATAGATCTACCCGTTCGACCTTTGCAAGGGTAGAAGGGCTTTTCTGGTTCAGGTTGTTGAATTGTGCGTTTCTTTGGTTCCGATCTAATCTTTAACGTCTTTCCCAGAAGCTTATCGTAATCACAATCAGCATGAACTCCCCACGCAAAGCAAAAAATAGCAACCCTTTGAAAAATCCAAGCGGGTTCAATATCACGAACATCAAAATGAATCTGATTGTAATACAATGTGTCGATATCTTCTTTTGAACAGTTGATCAGCCACAAAGGATCGAACACACGTATCTTCTTGCACATCAACTTTGGATTCTTATCCCTTAGCACGATCACAGCTTCACCGGTCACCTAATCATAGTACCAAAACTCAAAATCTTTACTGAAATTTTGCTGGATATGCATCAAAGGAATCCGCCTCATCACCTTAGAAGGTTTATACTTCAAAGTAACCTTCGGTAGACCATTCTTTGGATCAATCTCATTCTTATGAACTATCCTCTTCGGATATTGAGGTCTACATGCATCCCATTTTGTATGACTCTCTCTCTCGTCATTGTATCAGCCATCCAATGAACAATTCTTGTATTATCACAACCCAAAATCCGGTGTCTACAGATGTCTCTCACAGCCCAATATGGACGTGTTTTGATCTCATGAAAATATCTGAAATACAAGATCCCTTTCTCCCATTTAATACCAAAACATCTCAGCTGTGGAAAGTATTTCCATGCCAATGCACGTCCTTTAAACACCTTGTTTTGATACTTGTAGACATCACCTTGAACTGCAGGTTTTGGTTGTCTCAATTCATCTTCTCTCAATTTCCTTAATAACTCATTCAATGCATCAGACTGCTTGAAGACTTTGGCCTTTTCTGCTTCATTATCAAATACTTCATCAATTATCTTCTTGCCATTTTCTTCAGCAATATTTTTGTCCTGTTTGAGAGATTCTTCATTGATAGCTGGAATGCTGGAATTATCACGAATGTTGTAGTACTCTGGATATTCTTCATGAGAAATAGCTTCAACTTCAACATGATTATACTTTTCAGCTTCAATTTCTTCAACATCTTTCTGTTTCGGATCATTAACTGGAACATAGGGAATCTCTTTGTCTTTCAAGATATCTTCCAGTGACTTCCTAATTTTTTGCGCCAAACCTTCAAGTATTTCTCTAGCAACCGCAGCACTAACCTCTCCATCTTCCAATTCTTGATCAGTATATTCGATCTGAAATCTCATATCATTGTTCATGAATATCTCAGGAAATCTTCCTGTAATCTGAATAGTATATTATCCTATTTTCATCATCGCCTTCAACATCTGCTTATCTGCTTCAGTCATACCTCCTGGGTTTTCACTAGAAGTGCCTTTATCTCCCCTTTCTTGTGCTTGACGCTCATCAAATGAATACTGTGTAGCGTCATCATCATCACCTAAGTCTTTTGAGCTGGTGGGTTTCTCCTTGTTGCATTACGACCACCCAAAGCATCATCATCAGAACTATCATCTTTATCATCTTCATCATCAGAATCATCTGTACCACTATAATCAAGTTTTTCTTCTTCCTCATCCTCCCTAGTACCCTTCAGCTGTGGTTCTTTTTTGTACAGATTATCAATTATCTTCCTCATTTTCTCATTTTCCTGTTCAACAACCAAAATCCTCTTTGTGTTCCTCTTGTTAGACGTCATTAACATCTTGTTTTCAAGCTCAAGCGTCTTCACTTTCTCTTTGTTGTGGGTGAAAATCCTCAGGATGATTTTACCCCACATCCCTAATATGCCATCCCTAGGATGCTGAAGGACTTGACTAACTTCAGGATGTAACAGTATTTCAGCATGTGCACATCCTGAAGATGAACTAACGACTTGATTTTCCCATGTATGGTTGCAGGTACAATTAAGTTATAATATAGATTTACATGCTTGATAACGTCTATATTATCGCCCTCAATTGAAGAAGTCAAGGATAGAAGTACAACTCGTGGTCAAGATGGAAGATATAATCAAAACTATAACCGATATTCATTTAATATCGGCGATAAACAAGGAAACAGCTGGATCATTGACTAACTAAGGAGAAACCGTTAACCAACGACTACTTTTTGTTGTAGAACTCTAACGTTCACCTGGAGCAGCTGTTACACGACATTGAAGAACCTTAACACCTAAGAGGATCTCACGGGATCCTTTAGTTATCTTCATGTACTATATAAATGGGGGTATTGGACGAGTATAAGACACTTACATACACATTGCTTACACTATAGTTACACTTAGCTGATAAAACACACTCACACAATCATTGTAATCATAGAACACTCGTCCACATACTCATCCAAAGTTGTATCTTTTTACCATTTTAATATTAGCAAACAAGGCAGGGGCCTAGACTCCTGAGGTTTTATGCCGGCGATCTACAATTGATCAAGGGCTTTCCTCATAGATCGTGTGTTGTTCTTCTCGTTATTTGCTTTATTTATCTATTTCCAACAGTTCCATCCTGAGGATATAACTGTACATCCTGAGGATATAACTGTCTATCCCGAAACTAACCTAAGCCATCCCGATCGTAGTTGTCATATTTTTGCTTATTAAACATCCTGATACATCATCTTAAGAATATTATTGATTTACAAACATATTTCTATACATTTAGCACTCTACCTCACATAAACTAATTTCGAATACAAAGTTATTTTTATTAGATAATATTTGACCAAAACAATTTGGCGCCCACCGTGGGGCAAGGGGTGCTATTTTAACAAAAAACTTTGTTAAAATTCTCTTTTATTTGATTTCTATTTAGAAAATTTCACAACTAAGGCTTCTTCACAAAAATCTGTTTCAACATCCATGCCATCTACAACCTCTACCAGAAACACTGCCTTACCACCTCCACCTGTACTTCCAAGAAGTTCAACTTTCCAAATCCCACCTAGACCATCTGGATCTACTCCTCCTATCTTTGTATCGAATGAGGAATTACTTTCTATGTTTGCACTGATGAAGGATTCGATACATCAATAACAAGACACAAACCGGATGTTGATGAGAGAAATACAAGCTCTTGAATCATCCTCAAGGAGGCCAAGTGAAGACATGGGGACACCATTGCAGTCCAGGGTGTTAGATTTTAATCACAATCAGCATGATCTCCCCACGCAAAGCAAAAAATAGCAACCCTTTGAAAAATCCAAGCGGGTTCAATATCACGAACATCAAAATGAATCTGATTGTAATACAATGTGTCGATATCTTCTTTTGAACAGTTGATCAGCCACAAAGGATCGAACACACGTATCTTCTTGCACATCAACTTTGGATTCTTATCCCTTAGCACGATCACAGCTTCACCGGTCACCTAATCATAGTACCAAAACTCAAAATCTTTACTGAAATTTTGCTGGATATGCATCAAAGGAATCCGCCTCATCACCTTAGAAGGTTTATACTTCAAAGTAACCTTCGGTAGACCATTCTTTGGATCAATCTCATTCTTATGAACTATCCTCTTCGGATATTGAGGTCTACATGCATCCCATTTTGTATGACTCTCTCTCTCGTCATTGTATCAGCCATCCAATGAACAATTCTTGTATTATCACAACCCAAAATCCGGTGTCTACAGATGTCTCTCACAGCCCAATATGGACGTGTTTTGATCTCATGAAAATATCTGAAATACAAGATCCCTTTCTCCCATTTAATACCAAAACATCTCAGCTGTGGAAAGTATTTCCATGCCAATGCACGTCCTTTAAACACCTTGTTTTGATACTTGTAGACATCACCTTGAACTGCAGGTTTTGGTTGTCTCAATTCATCTTCTCTCAATTTCCTTAATAACTCATTCAATGCATCAGACTGCTTGAAGACTTTGGCCTTTTCTGCTTCATTATCAAATACTTCATCAATTATCTTCTTGCCATTTTCTTCAGCAATATTTTTGTCCTGTTTGAGAGATTCTTCATTGATAGCTGGAATGCTGGAATTATCACGAATGTTGTAGTACTCTGGATATTCTTCATGAGAAATAGCTTCAACTTCAACATGATTATACTTTTCAGCTTCAATTTCTTCAACATCTTTCTGTTTTGGATCATTAACTGGAACATAGGGAATCTCTTTGTCTTTCAAGATATCTTCCAGTGACTTCCTAATTTTTTGCGCCAAACCTTCAAGTATTTCTCTAGCAACCGCAGCACTAACCTCTCCATCTTCCAATTCTTGATCAGTATATTCGATCTGAAATCTCATATCATTGTTCATGAATATCTCAGGAAATCTTCCTGTAATCTGAATAGTATATTATCCTATTTTCATCATCGCCTTCAACATCTGCTTATCTGCTTCAGTCATACCTCCTGGGTTTTCACTAGAAGTGCCTTTATCTCCGCTTTCTTGTGCTTGACGCTCATCAAATGAATACTGTGTAGCGTCATCATCATCACCTAAGTCTTTTGAGCTGGTGGGTTTCTCCTTGTTGCATTACGACCACCCAAAGCATCATCATCAGAACTATCATCTTTATCATCTTCATCATCAGAATCATCTGTACCACTATAATCAAGTTTTTCTTCTTCCTCATCCTCCCTAGTACCCTTCAGCTGTGGTTCTTTTTTGTACAGATTATCAATTATCTTCCTCATTTTCTCATTTTCCTGTTCAACAACCAAAATCCTCTTTGTGTTCCTCTTGTTAGACGTCATTAACATCTTGTTTTCAAGCTCAAGCGTCTTCACTTTCTCTTTGTTGTGGGTGAAAATCCTCAGGATGATTTTACCCCACATCCCTAATATGCCATCCCTAGGATGCTGAAGGACTTGACTAACTTCAGGATGTAACAGTATTTCAGCATGTGCACATCCTGAAGATGAACTAACGACTTGATTTTCCCATGTATGGTTGCAGGTACAATTAAGTTATAATATAGATTTACATGCTTGATAACGTCTATATTATCGCCCTCAATTGAAGAAGTCAAGGATAGAAGTACAACTCGTGGTCAAGATGGAAGATATAATCAAAACTATAACCGATATTCATTTAATATCGGCGATAAACAAGGAAACAGCTGGATCATTGACTAACTAAGGAGAAACCGTTAACCAACGACTACTTTTTGTTGTAGAACTCTAACGTTCACCTGGAGCAGCTGTTACACGACATTGAAGAACCTTAACACCTAAGAGGATCTCACGGGATCCTTTAGTTATCTTCATGTACTATATAAATGGGGGTATTGGACGAGTATAAGACACTTACATACACATTGCTTACACTATAGTTACACTTAGCTGATAAAACACACTCACACAATCATTGTAATCATAGAACACTCGTCCACATACTCATCCAAAGTTGTATCTTTTTACCATTTTAATATTAGCAAACAAGGCAGGGGCCTAGACTCCTGAGGTTTTATGCCGGCGATCTACAATTGATCAAGGGCTTTCCTCATAGATCGTGTGTTGTTCTTCTCGTTATTTGCTTTATTTATCTATTTCCAACAGTTCCATCCTGAGGATATAACTGTACATCCTGAGGATATAACTGTCTATCCCGAAACTAACCTAAGCCATCCCGATCGTAGTTGTCATATTTTTGCTTATTAAACATCCTGATACATCATCTTAAGAATATTATTGATTTACAAACATATTTCTATACATTTAGCACTCTACCTCACATAAACTAATTTCGAATACAAAGTTATTTTTATTAGATAATATTTGACCAAAACAATTTGGCGCCCACCGTGGGGCAAGGGGTGCTATTTTAACAAAAAACTTTGTTAAAATTCTCTTTTATTTGATTTCTATTTAGAAAATTTCACAACTAAGGCTTCTTCACAAAAATCTGTTTCAACATCCATGCCATCTACAACCTCTACCAGAAACACTGCCTTACCACCTCCACCTGTACTTCCAAGAAGTTCAACTTTCCAAATCCCACCTAGACCATCTGGATCTACTCCTCCTATCTTTGTATCGAATGAGGAATTACTTTCTATGTTTGCACTGATGAAGGATTCGATACATCAATAACAAGACACAAACCGGATGTTGATGAGAGAAATACAAGCTCTTAAATCATCCTCAAGGAGGCCAAGTGAAGACATGGGGACACCATTGCAGTCCAGGGTGTTAGATTTTAATCACAATCAGCATGAACTCCCCACGCAAAGCAAAAAATAGCAACCCTTTGAAAAATCCAAGCGGGTTCAATATCACGAACATCAAAATGAATCTGATTGTAATACAATGTGTCGATATCTTCTTTTGAACAGTTGATCAGCCACAAAGGATCGAACACACGTATCTTCTTGCACATCAACTTTGGATTCTTATCCCTTAGCACGATCACAGCTTCACCGGTCACCTAATCATAGTACCAAAACTCAAAATCTTTACTGAAATTTTGCTGGATATGCATCAAAGGAATCCGCCTCATCACCTTAGAAGGTTTATACTTCAAAGTAACCTTCGGTAGACCATTCTTTGGATCAATCTCATTCTTATGAACTATCCTCTTCGGATATTGAGGTCTACATGCATCCCATTTTGTATGACTCTCTCTCTCGTCATTGTATCAGCCATCCAATGAACAATTCTTGTATTATCACAACCCAAAATCCGGTGTCTACAGATGTCTCTCACAGCCCAGTTTTGAGGAAGAACATAGAGAAAACATCCTTGATCCTCATCATGACGGTTTGGTTATTACTTTATATATTGCTAACCACTTTGTTCGCAGGATTCTTGTAGATGGAGGAAGTTCAGTAAACATCATCCAGCTCGAGGCCCTCAAGAGGACGAACATCCCGGAATCGGAGATAGTTTCCAGGTCATCAGTATTGGTGGGCTTCAGTGGAGAAACCAAGAGTACAGTGGGTGACATCAAACTACCAGTATATGTAGAAGGGGTGAACTCTATCCAGAGATTTTGTGTGATAGATTCCCTATCTTGCTACAATGTCATCCTAGGGAGACCCTGGATACATGATATGAAGGCCGTGCCTTCAACATATCACCAATGTGTGAAACTACCCACACCTTGGGGAGTTGTGAAGGTCAACATCGATCAACAAGAAGCCAAGGATTGCTACACGACATCAATGAAGGCCTCATCCCGACAAGCATAGAAATTACAGCAGAATGCACAGTGCTATTCTCAGAATGTTAAAGCACATCCTGATCAGGATGCAAAAGCCATCTGCCTTGACGACAACAACAAGGGTATCACTGTGCAAATCGGTAAGAATATCCCACATGATATTAAACAATCACTAATATCCTTTCTTAAATGTAGGATGTCTACTTTTGCTTGGAAACATGAAGATATGACCGACATATCAAAGGATGTCATCACTCACAAACTTGGGATTGATAAGAGTTGCAAGCCCATTCAGCAAAAAAGAAGGAAGTTTGCTCCAGAAAGAAATGTCATCATCCACGAAGAAGTAGACAGGCTGCTGAAGTCTAAGATGATAAGGGAAGTAAAATTCCCAACATGGATGGCGAATGTTGTGGTAGTCCAAAAAAAATGGGAAATGGAGAGTGTGTGTGGACTACACAGACCTTAACAAGGCCTGTCCTAAAGATCCGTTCTCACTACCACACATAGATTCAATGGTGGATGCTACAACGGGCCACGAGATGCTGACATTCATGGATGCATCCTCAGGATTCCAACAGATACAAATGGAACCAGATGATCAGGAAGGCACAACATTCATGACACCGTTAGGTGTATATTGTTATATAGCCATGCCATTTGGATTAAAAAATGCAGGTGCCACTTATCAGAGACTAGTGAACATGATATTCAAAGAAAAGATTGGGGACACGATTGTAACATCGCAAAATTTTCCCCAAAATTTTAATACATAAAAAGCCCTTATATATATATATATATTATTACACCTTTATCATTAATATGATACAAATGTGCCTAAGTCTTTATTTATCCTAACTCACAACTTATATACATACATAAATGTATATAAATAATAATAATATAAATAATATGATTCTAAATTCTTTTATTTTTCACATACAAGATTTTTTTTTTAAATAAAGCCTTGAGTCAAATAGTCAATTCATCATAAAACCTTACTTTATGGTGTTGACCAATTTTATTGGCTAATTGACTCCAAAACTAGTATAAAAACCCACCTATGACCCATTATGTAACACCCCAACCGATGGCGGAAACATCGGGATGTCACGTATTGATGATTGTTCAGTAGCTCATGGTGGATAATAAATTTCATTAAATGGTTTAAATAAGTTACATACAATTGTTCTAAGAATTCGTACATCAAATTGAATAAAACTATACAAACATCTTCAAGCATCAAATCAAATCTTCAAGCAAGTAGAACCTGAAACATGTTAAGTTGAAAATATTTTGGGTCAACAAAAGTTGGTGAGAATTACATAGGTTTTTGATAATTGAATAAAATTGTTGTGCAATTCATGTGTCATGGCAATCTAGTCCATATGCGAAAACATATTAGAAGTAAATCGAGTGCATAATCAACCTTGTTGACTGTTGTAATTGTGGTACATCCCATACGCTCATGGTTCACTCGTTTATATTGCAGTAACAAACACCCACGTAACCTTTGTAGGAGGCACGTATCCGGGTGGGATTGTCAGTCCAATAGATCTATCAATGTATACCGTTTGGCTGATGAATGTTTATGCTAGAATTGTGCTTACCCTAGTCATGTTCAAGACATAATGCAACATAGAAATACACATAGACACATTGATGATTGAATTGCATGAATATTGTTGTAACATGTTTCACCCCAAAAATGGTGATAAATAGAAAAGGGGCTATGTAAACTCACCTTAGCAAAATGTTATGTCTCGTAAAAAAAATAGAATAATGTGTTGTGAATGTATGCGAGGCGAATCCCAAAGACTCAACAACGTAGCTAGTCCAAATTGAAGAAAACGAAAAAGAAAGAATATCAAGCTTCCAATTCGCCAATTACAAGAGCTTATAATCAAAGCTTCAATTGTAGAAGTAATAGACTATAGAAGAAAGGTATGATGGAAAGTTTAATCGGATTGAAACAATCGATTTAGAGGTGCAAAGTATGATGGGTCATAGGTGGGTTTTTATACTAGTTTTGGAGTCAATTAGCCATTAAAATTGGTCAACACCATAAAGTAAGGTTTTATGATGAATTGACTATTTGACTAAGACTTTGACTGTTTGACTAAGACTTTGACTAGGACTTTGACTATTTGACTCAAGGCTTTATTTAAAAAAAAAAAAATCTTGTATGTGAAAAAAAAAGAATTTAGAATCATATTATTATTATTATTATTATTATTATTATTATTTATATACATTTATGTATGTATATAAGTTGTGAGTTAGGATAAATAAAGACTTAGGCACATTTGTATAATATTAATGATAAAGGTGTAATAAATATATATATATATATATATATATATATATATATATATATATATATATATATAAGGGCTTTTTATGTATTAAAATTTTGGGGAAAATTTTGCGATGTTACAGTCTCCCCTACTTTTGGAAACTTCGTCCCGAAGTTTATTGAAAACACAGGGTTGAAGGTGATTGGGTAGAAATTAGGACAAGGGTGGTTTGGGAAGTTTCGAGTTAAGGCATGACATAAATTTATAGGTAACAGAATAAACTGTTTCGAATAATTTGGGTAAGAGTTTTGATATGTGTGAGTTTTAAGGGTTGGATTAGGTTCATCTGAAATAGCAAGGAGAATAAGAATCTTAAGTTTTAGGACTCCTAAAAGAAATGCATGAGTTGATTGACTATAGAAAGACTAAATGAACTACCAGGTAACTAGAGTTTATAATTGGTTATTTACCGAAAACCTTGATAGAATTTCACACTACCTTAACGTATCTGTAAATTCATGATTACGTTCCGGACCGCAATCACCAATTTACCTTACATTAAAGTTTTGCGTCCTTCTATATCTCCACCGATTGTTGAGCAGGTCCGATAGCCTCCACCAGTCGTGGAGTAGGTTGTAGGGCCTCTCCCGACTGTTGAAAAGGCATAATGACCTCTACCAATCGTTGAGTAGGTTCGATAGCCTCCACCAGTCGTGGAGCAGGTTGTAGGGCTTCTCCCGACTGTTGAAAAGGCATGATGACCTCTATTAAGTGCAGCATTTATTATACACATAGGTTGCAAATTGATAACATGTTTATGCAAGCAAGTATAACAAGCACAGTATATGAGTTGTAGTTGTATAGATTTATATAATTAGTTTATATTCAAACAATCATGCACCATGTAACAACTCTCAGACAAATATTTTATTACTTGAATCAAATAGCGTCAATACATAGAATAAAAGCAACCAATAGTCAAATGGTGAGACTTGCGGTTAGGTAGCTGGAGGATCTTGATCTCTGTATAGTTTAGGGCATCGGTTACGGAAGTGATTTGGGTAATGAATGTTCAATAAGATATGGGTTGAATGAAGGACAATGAGGTAATATAAGGAATGTAATCATTTATTCATTTAATTAAAACGAATAAACGAAAACGTTGACTTATCAAAGATTCTAAATTCTAATAACATATGAAGACATGCTTTAGCCTATAAGTGAACACTCATCCCGAGAATTCCCATGTAGGCATCCGGGTCCCTCGTCTGATTGGGATATATGCGCAATGCCAGCCTAAACAGAAGACTCAGAATACAGGCGTTCACCCTTCCAGATTGCACGTGTTCGTTATTAAAATCTAGAAGTTCGACGAGATCTCAAGGTGGTTCAGGCTAAACCTGAAGATTTTGTCCTATTAGTCTAAGAGTAGATCCAATGGTGGAGAGCAACCTTCTTGTAAGGATGAAAGTAGGGATAAGAAGTAGGAGGGAGATAGAGAATGGCAAGTAAAAGAAGCAAATACTGGTTATAATCCTATGGTTATAGACTAGATTATTTTTCTAATAACCTAATTCCCTATAACCATGGCTCTGATACCAATCTGTAACACCCCAACCGATGGCGGAAACATCGGGATGTCACGTATTGATGATTGTTCAGTAGCTCATGGTGGATAATAAATTTTCATTAAATGGTTTAAATAAGTTACATACAATTGTTCTAAGAATTCGTACATCAAATTGAATAAAACTATACAAACATCTTCAAGCATCAAATCAAATCTTCAAGCAAGTAGAACCTGAAACATGTTAAGTTGAAAATATTTTGGGTCAACAAAAGTTGGTGAGAATTACATAGGTTTTTGATAATTGAATAAAATTGTTGTGCAATTCATGTGTCATGGCAATCTAGTCCATATGCGAAAACATACTAGAAGTAAATCGAGTGCATAATCAACCTTGTTGACTGTTGTAATTGTGGTACATCCCATACGCTCATGGTTCACTCGTTTATATTGCAGTAACAAACACCCACGTAACCTTTGTAGGAGGCTCGTATCCGGGTGGGATTGTCAGTCCAATAGATCTATCAATGTATACCGTTTGGCTGATGAATGTTTATGCTAGAATTGTGCTTACCCTAGTCATGTTCAAGACATAATGCAACATAGAAATACACATAGACACATTGATGATTGAATTGCATGAATATTGTTGTAACATGTTTCACCCCAAAAATGGTGATAAATAGAAAAGGGGCTATGTAAACTCACCTTAGCAAAATGTTATGTCTCGTAAAAAAAATAGAATAATGTGTTGTGAATGTATGCGAGGCGAATCCCAAAGACTCAACAACGTAGCTAGTCCAAATTGAAGAAAACGAAAAAGAAAGAATATCAAGCTTCCAATTCGCCAATTACAAGAGCTTATAATCAAAGCTTCAATTGTAGAAGTAATAGACTATAGAAGAAAGGTATGATGGAAAGTTTAATCGGATTGAAACAATCGATTTAGAGGTGCAAAGTATGATGGGTCATAGGTGGGTTTTTATACAAGTTTTGGAGTCAATTAGCCATTAAAATTGGTCAACACCATAAAGTAAGGTTTTATGATGAATTGACTATTTGACTAAGACTTTGACTGTTTGACTAAGACTTTGACTAGGACTTTGACTATTTGACTCAAGGCTTTATTTAAAAAAAAAAAAATCTTGTATGTGAAAAAAAAAGAATTTAGAATCATATTATTATTATTATTATTATTATTTATATACATTTATGTATGTATATAAGTTGTGAGTTAGGATAAATAAAGACTTAGGCACATTTGTATAATATTAATGATAAAGGTGTAATAAAAATATATATATATATATATATATATATATATATATATATATATAAGGGCTTTTTATGTATTAAAATTTTGGGGAAAATTTTGCGATGTTACACATTATACTTTGCACCTCTAAATCGATTGTTTCAATCCGATTAAACTTTCCCTCATACCTTTCTTTTATAGTCTATTACTCCTAAAATTGAAGCTTTGATTATAAGCTCTTGTAATTGGCGAATTGGAAGCTTGATATTCTTTCTTTTTCGTTTTCTTCAATTTGGACTAGCTACGTTGTTGAGTCTTTGGAATTCGCCTCGCATACATTCACAACACATTATTCTATTTTTTTTACGAGACATAACATTTTGTAAGGTGAGTTTTACATAACCCCTTTTCTATTTATCACCATTTTTGGGGTGAAACATGTTACAACATCATTTATGCAATTCAATCATCAATGTGTCTATGTGTTTTTCTATGTTGCATTATGTCTTGAACATGACTAGGGTAAGCACAATTCTAGCATAAACATTCATCAGCCAAACGGTATACATTGATAGATCTATTGGACTGACAATCCCACCCGGATACGTGCCTCCTACAAAGGTTGCGTGGTTGTTTGTTACTGCAATATAAACGAGTGAACCATGAGCGTATGGGATGTACCACAATACAACAGTCACAATGGTTGATTATGCACTCGATTTACTTCTAGTATGTTTTCACATATGGACTAGATTGCCATGACACATGAATTGCAGAACAATTTTATTCGATTATCAAAACCTATGTAATTCTCACCAACTTTTGTTGACCCAAAATATTTTCAACTTAACATGTTTCAGGTTCTACTTGCTTGAGGATTTGAATTAATGCTTGATGATGTGTGCATAGTTTTCTTCAATTTGATGTATGAATTATTGTAGAACAATTGTATGTAATTTATCTAAATCATATAATGAGAATTATTATTTACCATGAGCTACTGAACAATCATCAATACGTGACATCCCGATGTTTCCGCCATCGGTTGGGGTGTTACAGATTGGTATCAGAGCCATGGTTATAGGGAATTAGGTTATTAGAAAAATAATCTAGTCTATAACCATAGGATTTAACCAGTACTTGCTTCTTTTACTTGCTATTCTCTATCTCCCTCCCACTTCTTATCCCTACTTTCACCCTTACAAGAAGGTTGCTCTCCATCACTGGATCTATTCTCAGACTAATAGGACAAAATCCTCAGGTTTAACCTGAACCACCTTGAGATCTCGTCGAAGTTCTAGATTTTAATAACGAACACGTGCAATCTGGAAGGGTGAACGCCTGTATTCTGAGTCTTCTGTCTAGGCTGGCATTGCACATATATCCCAATCAGACGAGGGACCCGGATGCCTACCTGGGAATTCTCGGGATGAGTGTTCACTTATAGGCTAAAGCATGTCTTCACTATGTTATTGGAATCTGAAATCTTTGATACGTCAACGTTTTCGTTTATTCGTTTTAATTAATGAATAAATGATTACATTCCTTGTATCACCTCATTCATTTCATGCCACATTGAACCTTCATTGTGTCCCTTATAGATCATGTCTCCACGTCGCAGCACTCGCAATAACAGTGGTGAAAACCAAGAGGAAAGTAACAACAACCACAACACCAACCACAACAACAACAAAAACAACAAAGGTGTTGATGCCCAACTGGCTGCGATTATTTCCCAACAAATGGCGCAACAAATCACAACTCTGGTTTCTAACTTGTTGGCTCAAGTCATCCCAATGAATGGGAACGGCAATGGAAATGGAAATGGCGATGGAAATCACATAAAGAACGGGACCTTAGTTCGGAAAGGCGAGAAAACAAGTATTGTGGCCGCGGTAACTACCGAGAACCAGAAGCACAAGACCAGGGATCCTAATGTAAACCTCACTACACAAGCTTCTAACAAGAAACCCTATACAAGAAACTTTCCATTGCAAACGACATCACCCCACTGTTTCAGTGTGTCGCCTGTGCACCAATTGTGGTAGGTATGGCCATCTGGTCAACACATGTTGTGAGTCCCCAAACCCTAACACCAACCAACCAACCAACCCTGCTCAGGTTGCTAATCTTAATCGTCCTGGTAAATACAACTATGGTCAATGCTATGAATGTGGAAACCCAAATCATTTCCGTAACCGATGCCCTAAACTAAATTGAGATCAAGACCCTCCAGCTACTTAACAGCAAACCCCACCATTTGAATGATGTCTACTTTTTAATTCTATGTATTGACACTTTTTGATTCAAGTAATAAATTCAAGTATTATCATAACATCTGAGTGCATGCTTGTTTGAATGTGAACTAATTGCTATATCTATAATCATACTTGCTTACTTGTACAACAATTAGTTGACTACCAAACAACCTACTCAACGATTGGTAGAGGTCATCATGTCTTTCCAACAGTCGGGAGAGGCCCTACAACCTGCTCAACGACTGGTGGAGACTATCGAACCTGCTCAACAATCGGTAGAGTCATAAAAGGACGCAAAACCCTAATGTAAGGTAAATTGATAATTACGGTCCTGAACGTAATCATGAATTTACAGGTACGTTAAGGTAGTGAGAAATTTTATCAAGGTTTTCGGTAGTCGTCCAATTGTATACCTGGTGTTTTTCTTTTAACTTCGGGACGAAGTTCCTAAAAGTAGGGGAGACTGTAACATCGCAAAATTTTCCCCAAAATTTTAATACATAAAAAGCCCTTATATATATATATATATATTTTATTACACCTTTATCATTAATATTATACAAATGTGCCTAAGTCTTTATTTATCCTAACTCACAACTTATATACATACATAAATGTATATAAATAATAATAATAATAATAATAATAATATGATTCTAAATTCTTTTTTTTTTCACATACAAGATTTTTTTTTTTTTAAATAAAGCCTTGAGTCAAATAGTCAAAGTCCTAGTCAAAGTCTTAGTCAAACAGTCAAAGTCTTAGTCAAATAGTCAATTCATCATAAAACCTTACTTTATGGTGTTGACCAATTTTAATGGCTAATTGACTCCAAAACTAGTATAAAAACCCACCTATGACCCATTATACTTTGCACCTCTAAATCGATTGTTTCAATCCGATTAAACTTTCCCTCATACCTTTCTTCTATAGTCTATTACTCCTACAATTGAAGCTTTGATTATAAGCTCTTGTAATTGGCGAATTGGAAGCTTGATATTCTTTCTTTTTCGTTTTCTTCAATTTGGACTAGCTACGTTGTTGAGTCTTTGGGATTCGCCTCGCATACATTCACAACACATTATTCTATTTTTTTACGAGACATGACATTTTGCTAAGGTGAGTTTTACATAGCCCCTTTTCTATTTATCACCATTTTTGGGGTGAAACATGTTACAACATCATTTATGCAATTCAATCATCAATGTGTCTATGTGTTTTTCTATGTTGCATTATGTCTTGAACATGACTAGGGTAAGTACAATTCTAGCATAAACATTCATCAGCCAAACGGTATACATTGATAGATCTATTGGACTGACAATCCCACCCGGATACGTGCCTCCTACAAAGGTTGCGTGGGTGTTTGTTACTGCAATATAAACGAGTGAACCATGAGCGTATGGGATGTACCACAATACAACAGTCACAATGGTTGATTATGCACTCGATTTACTTCTAGTATGTTTTCACATATGGACTAGATTGCCATGACACATGAATTGCACAACAATTTTATTCGATTATCAAAACCTATGTAATTCTCACCAACTTTTGTTGACCCAAAATATTTTCAACTTAACATGTTTCAGGTTCTACTTGCTTGAGGATTTAAATTAATGCTTGAAGATGTGTGCATAGTTTTATTCAATTTGATGTATGAATTATTGTAGAACAATTGTATGTAATTTATCTAAATCATATAATGAGAATTATTATTTACCATGAGCTACTGAACAATCATCAATACGTGACATCCCGATGTTTCCGCCATCGGTTGGGGTGTTACAACGATGGAGGTCTACATTGATGACATGGTAGTAAAATCCAAGAAAGCAGAAGATCATCTTCGGGATCTCAAAGAAGCTTTTGACATCCTGGACACTTACAACATGAAGTTAAACCCAGCAAAGTGCCATTTTGGGGTTGGAGCTAGGAAGCTTCTTGGATATTTGGTAACAAAAAGAGGGATAGAAGCCAGCCCTGAACAAATAAAAGCCATCCTTGATCTCAAATCCCCAAGAAATATTAAGGATGTGCAAAGGCTGACTGGCAGGATAGCAGCCCTGAATAGATTCATCTCGAAATTCTCATAGAAATGTAAAGAATTCTATGACATCCTGAAAAAAAATAACAAGTTCGACTGTGGACAGAGACATGAAGAAGCATTAAAGAAGCTCAAAAATTATCTTGCAGCAGCTCCATTGTTGATGAAGCCTGAGGATGGAGAACCTCTCAAGCTATATCTTGAAGTTTCTGGGAATACAATAAGTGCCGTATTGGTAAAGGACTTTGAAGGGCAACAACATCCTGTCTATTATGTAAGTAAAACCCTCCTAGATGCTGAAACCAGGTATTCACATCTCGAAAAACTCATTTTGGCTTTTAATAATGGCTTCTACTAAATTAAGGCATTATTTTGAAACACGTAAAATATATGTTCAAACTAACTATCCCATTAACAATGTATTAAGAAAACCTGAAATGTCTGGAAGAATGGCAAAATGGTCAGTTAAATTAAATGCCTTTGACTTAGAGTATGAGCCTAGAAATGTAATCAAGTCACAGGCCCTAGCAGACTTTGTGGCTGATTTCAGTAGTGACATCCTGAGTGAAGTACAGTCTGAAGTTCTACAACTAAATGAAAATTTAGGAAAATGGACTCTATACACTGATGGTGCTTCGAATGCAAGAGGCACAAGTCTGGGAATACTACTAAAATCGCCATAAGGGGACAATATACCCCATGCCATTAGATGTGCATTTCAAACAACCAATAATGAAGCTGAATATGAAGCTCTCATTGCTGGTTTACAACTTGCTAGAGATTTATATATTGTTAAAATTGAAGTCTTTGTTGATTACTAACCATTTCAATGGATCATATGCAGTAAAAGGACAAAAGTTAGCCATTTATCTCGAAATCGTTAAAAATTTAGCTACTTCTTTTGTAGAATTTTTACTAACACAGGTACCTAGGGAAGAAAATGCTGAAGCTGACACCCTAGAAAATCTGGGGTCCTCCTTTAATTTACCAGAAGGATCCAAGATTCCTATCATTCACATCTTGAAACCGGCGATTGAAGAGTGGCATCCTGAGGATGGCCAGGCACATCCTGAGGAAAAAACAGACCATCCTGAGGATATCACTATTTTGGCCACTCAGAAACAAGACGACTCATCATGGATGACTCCCATAATCAAATATTTATAGGAAGATATCATTCCTGATGAAGAAAATCCAAAGGCTTCTAGGATAAAGGTATCTAAATTTACAATTATAGACAATATTTTGTATAGACAGTCTCTTGCAGGTCCATATTTGAGATGTCTCAACAAGGATGAAGCAAACGAAGTACTCAAAGACATCCACAAAGGAGATTGTGGAAATCATACAGGAGGAAGATCTCTCTACTCGAAGACTCTGAGGACAGGATACTATTGGCCTACTATGAAGAAAGATGCCATGCTGTATTCCCAAAAGTGTGATGCCAAAGACATAGCAACATACTTCACCATCCTGACACGATTTGGAGTACCATCTGAACTCATTTGTGACAACGGTTCTCAATTCATTAGCAAAAGAACAACTGAATTTTGTGAGAGTTGGGGGATCAAGATGGTAACTTCAACACCAGTCCATCCTCAAGCTAATGGACAAGCAGAATCCTCAAACAAGATCATCGTAAACAACTTGAAGAAGAAGCTTGGGGAAAAGAAAGGAAAATGTGCAGAAGAACTTCCATTTGCACTTTGGGCTGATTGGACTACTTCAAAGAATGCAACTGGTCAGACACCTTTCTCTTTGGTCTTTGGAACAGAAGCAATGCTTCCAACAGAGATGGTCATGCCTACAGCAAGGAAGCATCTTCAGGATGCAACTACTAATTCTGAAGCATTACTACAAGACTTGGAAACTGTTGATGAACTTAAGGATGCTGCTAAATTAAGGATGACAACATATCAACAAAGGATTGCTAAAGCATATAACAAAAATATCAGGATAAGAAGATTTCAAGTAGGAGACTTGGTATTGAGAAAAGCCTTCCAAAATACAACAAAACCAAGTGATGGTAAGCTGGCTCCTAAGTGGGAAGGTCCATACTTAATCGATTCTGAAGCAGGGAAAGGAGCATATTGGTTGTCAACAATGGAAGGAGAGATTCTAGCAAGAGCTTGGAATGTTCTACACTTGAAATACTACCATGCTTAAGGATGCATATGAGAAACCATGATCCGAATCACAGATGGGATGAAGGTGAAGGCTGATAGAGATGAATCATCTCCATATGTAAGTACTTATCCTTGATTTATTTCGATCGATTATATTTTCACTAAACATGGTCTAGAAATAGTCCATCCTGAGAATTTTGTAGTACCATCCTGAAGATGGAATGCTTAGAAGACTAGGGGGCTGGCCACCCTCTCCTCCGTTAAGGTGTCCGACACCTTCCTAAGGTTTAAAGGTGTTCAACTTTCACGTTGGGTTAGCAACCCTCGCCTAGAGCGCACGATGCCCATGTATATTCTCGGGATGGTGGGACCAGTCCATGTAAAAGTGGCTGACAATTTCATTATCTTCGAGATATAGGATGGAGCTCTTAAGGTTTAGACATTTTTCAATGTCTCAAATGGTTAGAAGTTTTTCAACGTCTCTTCGGGCCTTGTCGCCAGTTATTCCTAAGGGCCTTGTCGCCAGTTATTACTAAAGGCCTTGTCGCCAGTTATTTTCAAGATGTTACATATTGGTCTTGTCACCAAGATTATTTCAAAAGGGTTTTGATCCCAGTTAAACCAAAGGCCTTGTCGCCAGGATAATAACAAAGTCTTCCTTTACATGATATTATTAAGATTCAATTCTTCCTAAGGATTATAGACTTGGAGTCTATGCTGAAGATATTACACCGGGGACATCCTCAAGATGTAGGGCCATCCCAAGGATTAAAAAGAGACTGGGGACATCCTCAGGATAATGAGGACCATCCTGACGATGAGGATGACTTATGAAGAATATGACAATGTCATGTATTATTTTTAATTCTTTTATATCACTAAGTGTCTGCTAACGTTTGCAGAACGACAAAGAAGATAAAGAACACCAAAATGTCAAAGGTTATCGATATATTATTCATGAAAAGATAATACCAACCCCTGGCTTCATCCTAAACCAGGACCCATCCACCAGGGGTCAGCATTTCAAAGTCAGGGATGAAAAAAGAATTTGGGGCTTTGTCTTGAAAATCAAGATCCCTCCACCCCAAAAACTTTCATTGTTCATACAGACATAAAAAGAAATTGTTTAACTATTCACAAACCAACCAAATATCATAAAAAATGGGCTCTAGCCTAGTCATCTCATCCTTCATTGCCCACCGGTTCATCAACTTGAAACTCCTTGGCCACACCAGCATCTGTTACCTCAGCCTCCTTGCCAGCATCATGAGGATCAGCAATAGGGAAAGACTCAGATGTCACATCCTTTCCACCCAGACTGAGAATCTTCTCCTGCCAAGCTTCCACATCCCAATCTTCCATCTTGAAATTGGGATCCCTAGCCTGCAGTGCCATTCTCACCCTAGCTTGAAAGACGGAAATGGTGGCAGGCTTCATCAAGCCCTGTTTATACTCTTCCATCTCCTTTTCGTGATCCCTCATGCTTTTGGCCTGAGTAGACTTCACAACCTTCAACTCAGTCTCCACCTTGCCTAGTTTCTTCTCAAGCTGTTTGCTCTTGTCAAGAGCAGATTTCTTCGCGCCTTCAAGCTTGGCCTTAGTATCAGCAAACTCTTTGTTCATATCATCCAGGGACTTCATCACGTATTCATGCCCCTGTAGGAAAGGAGTCAGGTAAGTACTCAAACCCTATTACATGCTAATAATAACCATAACCATCCTCAGGATAAGTAACGTACCTGAAGAACAAACTGAGAGACTTTGCCCAAAATGGCATCACAACTAAGGCCATCAAAGGGAGAAGTTTCTTGAGTCGAAGTGCTGACAGCCTTCCTCTTCTTAGAAGAAGGTGCAGCTCTGGCCTTAGGGGCAGGGGGAGGACTTATCATCCCGGAGCTGGATGGAGAAGTTATCTTTGAAGACTTGATATCTTGACTGTCAATCTCGTCAAGATCAAAGTAATCAAGCTTCTTTGCTGAAATCAAGAAAAACGTATATAGGTTAATATAAAAACCGAGGATAAACATATTCTCAGGATATGACTTACTAGACATTTCAGTGGCACGACTTGTAGAAAAACTTGCTTTTATTCCAAAGTCCTTGCTGAAGCAGGTAGCTCTAGTATTGCCTTACGTCTGATGAAAGCGTCGTCCAAAGTAGGAACAAGTTTTGCAAAACAAGCACCTGCGAAATGAATATGATTTAGAATATTACTAACATCCCCAGGATGTGACTATCCTATTTATATCTAACATATTTACCGCTTCTTAACCAGGACATAGGAATTTAATCCCCATAAGGAATGGAATCCCTACTTACAAAAAAAGAATTTTGATTTCCAGGGCCTATCAGATCTCACAACATTATGTAGCAGAGGAGGTTCTTTGTCAATAAGTTGAAGAACATAACGGTTTGACCCATGTGTCCTTAACTTATATATGTACGGCAGGTCACTAACTTGAAGATTAATGCCATGAGTCTGAATGATCTTATCACAAACTATTAAGATCCTCCAGATATCAGGCATGGCCTGGGCGAAAGCCATCCCTGTCGCATCAATGAATTCTTTGATGAAATCTGGGAATGGGTATTTAAGGCCAAGCTGGAATGGTAAAAAGAAAAATCAAACCCAAACAGAAGAGGCAAAGTCAGACTTGGCATTTAGGTCAAAGGGCCTAAAAACGGCAGAATCAGGAAAAGCCCCTAATTTTTTAAGGGCTTGAATATCTTTATCATAAAAAGTACAGATGTCTTGATCAGGATCTTTGATCAAGTTTTGGGCTATGAAATCCTTAGGAATCCCAACGCTTCCAAGAGCCCGTGTTAATTTCTTACTCATTCTAAAAAACTAAATTAAAAGACTTCTTTTTGCAGGAATAAGAAAAAGAAGCCGAGAAAGAAGCAAAAGCAGTTACATTTTCAAATAATCCTAGTTGATTATAAAGGAGGAAAAGAAAGCCTAGATATAGGCAGCAGGATATGATGAGGCATAACGGTTATCACGAAAAGTTAGCCTGAAAAATAGCCGTTAGATCTCGAAACTTGGAGAGATGAGCCCATCAATTGAGAAAAATATTTTTACCATTAAGATAACGGTAACATAATTATAAAGGAGGAAAACACGTGCATTTTGGGGATTTTCCATTTATAATTTTTTTATTTAAAAGTTATATCATACGTAGAGTTATATTATTCTGAAGGCCAACCGGATAGCAATATTGGAGAAAAAAAATCAAATCCATTAATAACTCTTTTGCATATTAATCATTGATTATATCGATTTCAAGGAAAACTAGTAACAAAATACACATGTGAAGGTTATCAAAAGGTTTACGTACATGATCATAGTATTAAAAAAATAGCTAGGGGTCGATTTTTGTATAGTGCCATACCTCATCATATACCAGAAACTGATCTCCCCATATACTTGGATGGAAGTTTGATACGGGGCGAACAACCTCCTTCTGTTTAACTTCCATGTTTTAAAGTAGATTTCTGGTTTTGTAGTTTGATACTTCAACTCTCCTCGGTACATATTTATAGAAGAATGAGGGAGCAAAAGGCCAAACATGAATACAAATTTATAAAAATGATAACATTTTAGATATTGTATTATTTTATAAAAATGTGTGTTCGACCACTGAATGCATATAAGAGTAGTGGAAGTGCTTGCTTTCCATATCAACAAAACATCTATCCCCTGCACTGGTGCATACATAAGCTTTTTCTACTATTTGTCTTTTATTCGTTACAACTTGTTAGATCACAAGAAACAACATATTTAAAATTAAATCTAAAAACAAGTAGAAAAAATATGATTGGTTGGATTTTGTGAAAGAACCCACACAACGTACACCTCCATGTGCTGGGATGGTTTGGCCAAAGTGAAACGCTTGGCAACAGGGAGAATGAATCTGGACATTCTGATGTTGGGAGTGTTTTGGTTTGGGTTTTTTTTTTGGATTTTTTTGGTTTATTTTGAAGTGTTTTTTTTTAAACTTTTTTATTAATTTATGGTCTTTATCTATTGTAATTTTTTTAAATTTAAAAAACAACGTAATAACCCGTGTTTTTTTTTTACTTTTTTATTTTTTAACCTTTTTATTTATTTAGAGTCTTTATCTATTGTAAGTTTTTTAAATTTAAAAAACAACGTAATAACCCTAATCAAACTATAATTAATCATGTAATCCCAACTTTAACCTATTAATAAAGTGTTCGATTGTCATTGTGACTGGATAAATTATTCACGGAGAAGACCTCGTCGAAGAAAGATTGAACGACCTAGCGAAACTTGATACGAATATTGCAGTCGATGGTCAATGTGACGTTGTTTTAGTTCAGAACATGCAAGCTTTATTTGGTTTGGAATTGAAAGGGTTGAGTGATTTTTTAATGTTTATAATCGGATATTTACTGTTTGGATCTCATTGGTTTTACTGGCTTGCCATTTATAATTTGGTGTTAGTTCATTTATTATTTATGAGTTTAAGGTTTATTAAACAATTAAACATTCAAACGGATTATACGGATTCGAAAGAAGCATTACAACCAATCAAAACAAACAAACATATATAATCTATAATTTATAATACATTATTATAAAGGAGGAGTGATGTACCATATTAGAATTTTGACATGGGTACAATTTTTAAAACAACAAGTATAAGAGAATAAAGCTTATTTCATAAGGGTATTATAGGGATATTGAGGACAATTAAGACAATTAGAGGGTTAGTAGAGTAATTTTATCTTTGGTTTTTAGTTAAAAGCAAAAATATCATTCCTATAGTACCCTAACTCCCTTCACCTTCCCTCTTAGGCCATATGAAGAGCTCTCCTAATCAATTATTCATTGACTGTGTTTTATTTATATTAATCATTCATAACAAATTCCATTCCATTCCATGAAGAAACTTCCATTGATAGTAATGGCAGGGATGTATGTAAGTTCTTGCCCTTATCTCTTTACTATTCACCTTCTATCTTCTCTAATAAGTTTCTATCAAACTCAATGCACATGTTTAGTTCATTGTTATCTCTTTACTTATCTCTTTTCTATTCACATTCTACCTTTGTAGATAAGGTATTGTTATCGATTTTTGTTTCAATGTTACTTAGTGTTGATTGTTGCATCTTCGTTTAGTTGAGACGCTAATGCTTCTTGCAGTTTATGATGTTCAACGCGAACCGGAGGGACCCCAGTAGTCCAGGTTTCTTCTCTCGGTTCTAATTCTGTATAACAATTGTTAATCTATAAACTACATGTTGATTATTACATTGTGTTACTTTTCGATTCGAATTGGTTGAAAACCACTCCAGGTTTATCTTTAATGTATACCTTTAATAATTTTGTTATGTTTGCAGAGTTTAGTTGTTTAAAATGAGTGCAATAAAGACACTTTCAGTTGTTACAAATGTGATCAAGACTCTTTGCTGATCTTATGGTGCTTTTTGGAGCTATAGCCAGCTGCCAGATTCATTGTATGATATTAATCCTGAAGTTTAATCCTTCAACTCTTAAACATATAGTCCAATATTAATGATTTTAACTATTTTTATATACCCTTTATTCATCTAAATATAATTACTTAATGTTAAGTTACTTTTATTTTTTATTTTTTCATAGCTATTTTTTTCCATGTTTATGGATATATAAAATTTTGAGGTGGCTAAGATTTTATCTTTTTGGTAGGTTTGATTCTTTGAAAGATTTTCATAGTATTGTTACTTAAATAAAGAATGCTTCATTATTTTATTAAGTGGTTTTTAATTTTTAAAATAAAATTTATCAACTTTTATTTACATTGAGTATTCATTAAGCATCATTCTTAAGTTAACACAGATCTCACCTTAAAACTTTTTCTCTTTCTGATTAAAAAACATTCATTCTCCTCAACTTCCCAATTCAATTTGAAGATGGAAGGAGGTGGTATAGTGTCACCAGTGAAACAAAACACAAACTCCGCTACGACGTCGTCTTAAACTTACTGGGTCAGAGAAGCTAAAAAAGCTTCAACAATTTGCTATCTCTTGAAATGTATATTAATATTAATTAATTTTTAGTTACATAGATTTTTTATAACTTTTTTCTACATTTGGATATACATATATATCTTCTGTATTATTTATTTATTTATTTATTATTATTTTATTATTACCTTATTATTATTACCTTATTAAGTACCAAGAATGCCCAATAAGGTAATTTCAACATAATTTTAAGATGAGAGTTGAATAGACTCTTCACAAATGTCTATTTTTTGGTTATTTCCTTCCCTTTTGCCCCTTGTGTATAACATATCATGCTTATTGTATATGTGTGTAATACACAATTAATATCATTTCCAACTTGTAACCCCCCATTTATAGAGAATTAGATGACCACGTTAACTTTGTGAAACCTCTCATTATTATAAACCACTTCATAGTCCTCCCTTATTACCCACCAACTAATCAATAAGTTATGATTTGCACATGAATGGATAACTTGAAATATCATTCACTTATCTATTATACTATATTATTAAGTACCAAAGCAATATGTACAATTGAATCAACCTTAATTCATAAGGGTATAATAAGAATATTTGTCACAATTAAGATGCTTTTAAGGGCATGATTGTAATTTGATCATGGTTTTATAGTTAAAACATAAAAACTTCTTCCATACTTGCCATTATGTCACCAAAATTGTTCTCTTCGTTTTCTTCTCAAGGCCCTTCATCGTCTTTCAATTAAATGGTTTCTCAATTCAATCGCATTCACTACTATTGAATGTCATTCTCCTTCAATTGCGCTACTTATTTATTGTGCCTCATCTTCATAGACTCTCAACTAAAAGCATAATGTTCTTTAATCAAATTACGATTGTTCTTTTTCCTATACACTAATTTTTCATTCATGTCTTTTAATTTTTCAGTGCATTTGAAGTTGAATTTGTTACTCAATAGCTTCCATTACTCTTCTATGTGTCTGCTTTCTTCCTCAGGCCTCATGTTTACTTAACAGGTAATCAAGTCTTTGTGATTTAATGTTGATGTAGGTTCTAATATTTCTATCGGGTATTGATGTTTTACAAGGAACTATTTTAGTTGTGTCTACAGTTTTATTGTGCTTATTGTTGTTTTTTTTTTGCCCTGCTTCTACAACATGTGGCGTCTACTATTTTTGTTCTTATTGTTGTATTTTGCTATGCTTCTACAACATTTGCTTATAGTTTGTTAACAGAAAAAAATATGGATTTTTTTGTTCAATTTTGTAAGCAAAAGGAGTTATATGTAAATTTATCATGATGCGCATTTTTTGCACTACAAAGGAGTTATAGGCATCTTATTAAAAAAATTAGCCAGTGTGTATGCTTTGTCGTTGGGTCTTATTTAAACCTCGCAGCAACGCGCGGGTAAACCCACTAGTATAAACAAAAGATGAACTGCAAATATAATGATAAGTGTGTACATACCAAAAAAAATATACAACTGAAAAAACACTCATGCAAAGTAAGATACTATGGCGGTGGTGGGCCCCCCGGTGTTGGTCCACCCCCTGGTGGATCGCGTAATCCTATCCCCCAATGCCCCGCCAGCGATTGTATCGCCTCGATCGTCAACTGCTGAACCTCCTATACCTGACCGATGCGGCGATCAATATCATCGGCCACGTAACGCGCAACAGGAGTGAGGTCATCATATATGTGACGGGGGTACTGCTGCTGTGGTGGCGGCGGAGGTGGGGGGCCATCATCGTCGTCAGCGTCAGCATCGTCGCCGTGACCCGCCTGGTCCACCAGCAGAGGTACTCCTGGACGCAACTCAAGGTAGGCCGGTATATCATCGCGTGTAGGAAGGGGGGCCGGCTCAAAAGGCCTCTTGGTGCCGAGGGATCGAAACCGATGTACTCCCTTCTCGACCTCCATCAGGATCCCCATGCTCCGGGCATTAGCCTCACTGAGCTCTAGCGATGGGATCTTGGGCGACAGATGGAGGCCAGTCTCTGGCGACAGGGGCAGACGACGCGCGATGACGGTGATGAACGTCATGCCATGGAGATGTGCGCGAGCCTGGCGCTTGTGCGACCACTGAAAGTACTCCACCAGGGACGCGACTAGGTTGCACGGCCGCCGCATAATCAAACAGTATAAAAAGAAAAGGTCACTTTGGTTGACCTTCTCCCGGCTGTTCCCCCGTGCTGCGATAGAGGTGGCGATCACATGCTCTAAATAATAGTTGGAAGTGGTGATGTACCTCCAAAAACTGACCAGGGTCGGCCTATCCACCATCTTGACAGCGTCCCGGTACAAACCAGTATGAATCTCTGCGGCTGTGTACAACCCCGAAGCAACAGCAAATTCCTGCAAAAAATAATTGTAATATTAACAACTTTTGGGAACATAATAATAAAATGACGGATACTTGAAATAACATACCTCATAGGTCATCTCCTGCCAATGCCTCGCTAACCGAATCAGATGGGGCGACTAGTCTCAGTTGGGTTCGGGTTCTGGGATGGATCCACTACCTCGAACGACGACAGAAACTCGATCATCAACTCCCGGTAAGATTCCTCCTTAGCTATGTCAAAGAGACGACGCCATAGAGTGTCAAACCCCATAAAGTCGTTCGCCCTCTCGGTTTCGCCGACCTTATTCAGAAGAACCCAACTGATGTACATCTGAGGGTCGACAAAATTAGACCCTCGGTTCGGTACGGGATCGGTATCGGTATCGGTTCGGTATTCGGGGCAATATGCAGAAGAACCTTATAAACCAGGGTCTAATTTTGTTGAATACGCAGAAGACTGGTCCCGACCTGGTATGATGGTCTGTCTTCTGCATATTCAACAAAATTATCACCCGATTTATAAGGTTCTTCCATTTACTTTATCCACATTCTCTTCGTCCATCTTGGCAACCCTATGGAGTCTTTGGTTCCACATTGACTTTTGTATCAAGGACGAGATCATCTACAAGATGAGCCAGGCCCTGATCCGAAAAGCCAAGGTGGACTCAAAAGACGCCCTATGGAAGAATGCTATAAACCGGGTGCTAATTTTCTTAAATATGCAGAAGACTAACCATCATAACAGGTCGAGGTCAGTCTTCTATGTATTTAACCAAATTAGACCCTAGTTTATAAGGTTCTTCTGCATATAGCCCCGAATACCGAACCGATACCGATCCTTTACCGAACCGAGGGTCTAATTTGTTGAATACGCATAAGACTGGCCCCGACCTGGTATGATGGCCAGTCTTCTACATATTCAACAAAATTATCATCCGATTTATAAGGTTCTTCCATTTACTTTATCCATATTCTCTTCATCCATCTTGGCAACCCTATGGAGTCTTTGGTTCCACATTGAATTTTGTATCAAGGACGAGATCATCTACAAGATGAGCCAGGCCCTGATCCGAAAAGCCAAGGTGGACCCAAAAGACGCCCTATGGCTGTAGAGCCGGGTGAAGAACAAATGGATAACTAATGGAAGAACGCTATAAACTGGGTGCTAATTTTGTTAAATATGCAGAAGACTGACAATCACACCAGGTCGAGGTCAATCTTCTGCGTATTTAACAAAATTAGGCCTTGGTTTATAAGGTTCTTTTACATATAGCCGTGAATACCGAACTGATACCGATCCTGTACAGAACCGAGGGTCTAATTTTGTTAAATACGCAGAAGACTAGCCCCGACCTGGTATGATGGTCAGTCTTCTGCATATTCAACAAAATTATCATCCGATTTATAAGGTTCTTCCATTTACTTTATCCATATTCTCTTCGTCCATCTTGGCAACCCTATGGAGTCTTTGGTTCCACATTGACTTTTGTATTAAGGACGAGATCATCTACAAGATGAGCGAGGCCCTGATTCGAAAAGCCAAGGTGGACCCAAAAGACGCCCTATGGCTGTAGAGCCGGGTGAAGAAGAAATGGATAATTAATGGAAGAACGCTATAAACCGGGTGCTAATTTTGTTAAATACGCAGAAGACTAACCATCATACCAGGTCGAGGTCATTCTTCTGCGTATTTAACAAAATTAGGCCTTGGTTTATAAGGTTTTTCTGCATTGAGCCCCGAATACCGAACCGATACCGATTCTGTATCGAACTGAGGGTCTAATTTTGTTGAATACGCAGAAGACTGGTCCCGACCTGGTATGATGGCCAGTCTTCTGAATATTCAACAAAATTATCATCTGATTTATAAGGTTCTTCCATTTACTTTATCCATATTCTCTTCGTCCATCTTGGCAACCCTATGGAGTCTTTGGTTCCACATTGACTTTTGTATCAAGGACGAGATCATCTACAAGATGAGCCAGGCCCTGATCCGAAAAGCCAAGGTGGACTCAAAAGACGCCCTATGGAAGAATGCTATAAACCGGGTGCTAATTTTCTTAAATATGCAGAAGACTAACCATCATAACAGGTCGAGGTCAGTCTTCTATGTATTTAACCAAATTAGACCCTAGTTTATAAGGTTCTTCTGCTTATAGCCCCGAATACCGAACCGATACCGATCCTTTACCGAACCGAGGGTCTAATTTGTTGAATACGCATAAGACTGGCCCCGACCTGGTATGATGGCCAGTCTTCTACATATTCAACAAAATTATCATCCGATTTATAAGGTTCTTCCATTTACTTTATCCATATTCTCTTCATCCATCTTGGCAACCCTATGGAGTCTTTGGTTCCACATTGAATTTTGTATCAAGGACGAGATCATCTACAAGATGAGCCAGGCCCTGATCCGAAAAGCCAAGGTGGACCCAAAAGACGCCCTATGGCTGTAGAGCCGGGTGAAGAACAAATGGATAACTAATGGAAGAACGCTATAAACTGGGTGCTAATTTTGTTAAATATGCAGAAGACTGACAATCACACCAGGTCGAGGTCAATCTTCTGCGTATTTAACAAAATTAGGCCTTGGTTTATAAGGTTCTTTTACATATAGCCGTGAATACCGAACTGATACCGATCCTGTACAGAACCGAGGGTCTAATTTTGTTAAATACGCAGAAGACTAGCCCCGACCTGGTATGATGGTCAGTCTTCTGCATATTCAACAAAATTATCATCCGATTTATAAGGTTCTTCCATTTACTTTATCCATATTCTCTTCGTCCATCTTGGCAACCCTATGGAGTCTTTGGTTCCACATTGACTTTTGTATTAAGGACGAGATCATCTACAAGATGAGCGAGGCCCTGATTCGAAAAGCCAAGGTGGACCCAAAAGACGCCCTATGGCTGTAGAGCCGGGTGAAGAAGAAATGGATAATTAATGGAAGAACGCTATAAACCGGGTGCTAATTTTGTTAAATACGCAGAAGACTAACCATCATACCAGGTCGAGGTCATTCTTCTGCGTATTTAACAAAATTAGGCCTTGGTTTATAAGGTTTTTCTGCATTGAGCCCCGAATACCGAACCGATACCGATTCTGTATCGAACTGAGGGTCTAATTTTGTTGAATACGCAGAAGACTGGTCCCGACCTGGTATGATGGCCAGTCTTCTGAATATTCAACAAAATTATCATCTGATTTATAAGGTTCTTCCATTTACTTTATCCATATTCTCTTCGTCCATCTTGGCAACCCTATGGAGTCTTTGGTTCCACATTGACTTTTGTATCAAGGACGAGATCATCTACAAGATGAGCCAGGCCCTGATCTGAAAAGCCAAGGTGGACTCAAAAGACGCCCTATGGAAGAATGCTATAAACCGGGTGCTAATTTTCTTAAATATGCAGAAGACTAACCATCATAACAGGTCGAGGTCAGTCTTCTATGTATTTAACCAAATTAGACCCTAGTTTATAAGGTTCTTCTGCATATAGCCCCGAATACCGAACCGATACCGATCCTTTACCGAACCGAGGGTCTAATTTGTTGAATACGCATAAGACTGGCCCCGACCTGGTATGATGGCCAGTCTTCTACATATTCAACAAAATTATCATCCGATTTATAAGGTTCTTCCATTTACTTTATCCATATTCTCTTCATCCATCTTGGCAACCCTATGGAGTCTTTGGTTCCACATTGAATTTTGTATCAAGGACGAGATCATCTACAAGATGAGCCAGGCCCTGATCCGAAAAGCCAAGGTGGACCCAAAAGACGCCCTATGGCTGTAGAGCCGGGTGAAGAACAAATGGATAACTAATGGAAGAACGCTATAAACTGGGTGCTAATTTTGTTAAATATGCAGAAGACTGACAATCACAC